>CANXYC010929186.1:0-19947 GCA_948193065.1 Aleurites moluccanus | reverse complement strand
ATATATATATATATATAAAAGAGAAGGTACGTTATTTCATTTTAAGGAGTTAAAATATTAAAAAACAAAATGATATGAATATATATGAATTAAATAACAAAAATGGAAAATTTTGATTAATTACTTAAGATAGTATTCATTGGATTTCATGTGAATTTTATTTATTAAAATATAAAGGTGATTAATTCAGTAATTAATAATAAGCTGGAAACAAAACAAATGGGAAATAAAAAACAACCCAAATTTTATCCATTAGATTTAGATTAAAGTTGACTTATTTTATTCACAAGGAATCATTTTCAATTTTTCAATTTTTTTTTGAGATGTATCATATAAAATTATTTAGAGTGAAAATAAATAATTTATATATTCGATTTTAATTAAATCTAGAAATAAAATTAAATTAAATCGAGAAGTTTGAGAAAAATTTTGTAATTAAGATTAGCCTATAACATCTACATAAACAACATATTATCTTAAAAGAAATATATAAGAGGAACAAATTAACCTAAGCTTAGTCCTATCTTTAGATGACAATTTCCATACCCTAAATCTGTCCCAAATTAATTTTTTAATAGCATAAACAAAGCTTATTTAATTATCGTATAAACAAGTTCACATATTTCTCACAAACATTGCATTAAAATATCAATTTGAATACTAAGTGAATGTTCAAAATATTACCTAGAATAATCCGTGATAGTTAAAATCAATGAGATTATTATATATTGAAGTTTCATAGCTAAATCACATGCAATAATAAATTAAATTGTATATTAAAATTAATTAATATACTTTACCAAATATAATTACTATTTTGCTATATTATTTTATTCATCCAAATATCTTCATATGAAAACATATATAAATGAAAAATATAATTTAAAAAATAAACAAAGAGCAGTGTTATTTATTATTTTTTCAATTTAAAAAAAAAAAAGAGAAACTCAAATTTAAAATTCTACTTAAATTTACTATCAGATTAAATATGTAATTTTACATTATAATTATCTTCAATATATATATATATATATTCATTTCTTGCACATGAAATAATAACTTTATAATTTATAATTTATTTTCTTAAGGTCTAAAATTAAAAAAAGTGGCAAAATATATTTTTTATATTTCATATTAGTTGAATATTGAATAAAAATACATTCTACTTAATTAATTAATCAGCATTAATACTATAAAAATTAATTAATAAAAAAAACTGTGTCCAATAGTATGTATATAAAAATTAATTTTTATATACATACTATAAAAATTAATATGTTTACCACATTCTAAAATTCAAAGTTTCCAATAAATTTACCAATATATTAATGTCTAATGGCAATTTTGAATGATTAAAACCGTAGCAGGTTGAATTTACTGACTCAAAACTTGATTAGTTACTTGCCCAATTACTATGAAAAATGGCATCCTGTTAACCAATTACTTATGAAAATGGTATCCTGAAACCATGGTGCCAAGTGCCAACTGCGATGCCTACATGACTAGAGAAATTACAAGCACAAAATAACAGCAATTATCTAAACAAAATCAGCTGCTAGTGGAATTAGTTTATAATGAAAAACGCTAGCCATCTCTTTAAAGCAATCTTTGGTAACAAAGACTTGTATCATCTAACAATTAGTTCTTGAAACCGGTGTTTCATCGGAAAACACGAAACAATGAGAACACTATTCTTTTTGTGTTCTTTTTTTGGACAAAGTCGAGGGTTTACCGTTGTTGATTAATTGCATCAACAAAGGATGAGAATAAATTTATGCTCTTTTTGTACGCCTTCCAACTTGAAGAGCCAACTGTGTCAATTTTGAGAGAGATGTCGAGTGCTTTTACAGAGTGTGTCAGTTCACCACTGCAAATCAAATTTAAGAATTTTAGTTCCAAGTTCTAGGTAGCTTAATAATTTCGGGCTACATATAAAATATGCAATCTCACAACAGTTCAAGTGTATATTCCTTGCAAGTCACAACTACTAATTCTGAGGAAGCATGTAGCACCCTATGCTATTTCCAATTTGAAGTTCTATACACCAATCAATTCCTAAACAAAACCTAAAATGCAGGGAAAAGAGATACTACCATTATATGCTTACAAAGTTACCTAGAAAGTAGGTTACACCAGTCTCCAATTTTATGCACTGTTTCAAGATTAACATTGCCTGATGCCTGTTGCAGAAAAACAGATAGATCAATAGTTGGTCTTAACAAGGAGACCAAAATATAAGCTTAATGTAACGAACAGATACCCCAATATTTAGCATGTGATCATTCACAATATGCTCAAACAGTCACAATATGCTCAAACAGTGATATATTACGAAAATAATAATCATGTGAAATTTTCTTGACCCAAAAGTAGACAACCTCACATGGTATTTTTTGATGTAAAAAAGGTGAGTTCTTTCATAATTTTCCATACACATATTGGACATGGATGGATGGATGAAAGTGAAGTCTAATAAACCAATTTTTCTGAAGCGTCTTTCAAATGGAGTTACATTATCAAGGTACAAAGCATAAATACACTGCCACAAAAAGCATATAATAATGATGCTTCTTATTAGATCACTAGAAAAATCATGCCATATTAGCAAAGAGGAAAAATAGGGTATAAAAAATGATAAGAGCTACCTCAGCCTCAGATCTTCCATTGATTTCACAGCTTGTTTAAGCATAAATACATCAATATCCCCATCTGGTAGTGGTATAACCATATTATCCAACATTATTTGGGTCAATTGTCCTGCTCCCATTCTTGGGGTAAACAGAGATCATAACAAGTGTAGATTTCGTCAGTCATGCATCAAATACAAAGCATGGAAAAAAAAAAAAACAAAACACTAGAATGCAAGGCAGAATAGACTTTTACGAACAGAAAACACAAGACTGTAAGGCAGAAAAGACTTTTATGATATTCCCGATATTAAATTATGAGGTAAATAAGCTGTGAATAGGTATAAAACAGACTATTTTAAAAAATAACGGGGGTTTAAATTGGGAAATAAGATGGATAAGAATTTGTTTAAGGTTTTACAGATTAACTTCCACCCACCTAATCAACCTTGCAACCCCAATCATTCACAGTTATTTGTAAGATTACTGAGATTTTGAAATATTACCTCAATCTACATTTGAAGGTTCCTTTGCTCTAAATACTGATCAACAGATCTTATGACATCTATGATACCCCCTGCTATTGATATATGATTATCTTTTATCATAACCATATCAAATAAACCCATACTGTGATTTTTTCCTCCACCAATTAGCACCTGAAACATGAGATTGCAAAGAAAATAAAAAAAAAATTGTATCTAAGTGAAAGAACTTATTGAACTGCTATGGAGCACATGCAAGGATGAGATTCAAACCGCCCACTTATCAACTAAACATAGACCTGGAGCTGTTTTTCGTCTCTAAATAGAGGCTGGGTGTGCTGCATCTGTCATTGCCTGTGGAAAGCATGAACAATACATAAATCTTCTTTTCATATCCAACAAACATATTGACTTAAATTTCTTTATCTGCTATGACTTCAATCAGTTAACTACAGATGAAAAGCGCATTTATATTTCATGGGTTAGAAATTCCTACACCTTTCTAATTGTAACGTCTTCTTGTTCAGTGTTATTCCTATACCAAATATGATGTATCAACTGAATTATAACCATAAATGCTGGTGAAACAGCATGTTATATTTACAAACCACAATAAAATATCTGAGACAGCAAGAATGACAAGAGTTTATAATTCTTATGACAATGCAACTTGTCCCAGGGCCTTATCAGTACTCTTTTCCGTCCTCTCCAACTTCCAACCCATAGTCACACACACAAAGAGTCAACTACAATTTTGTGATCCGCACTTATTGCTTTAGTATAGCATCAAAAATTTCAAATTAACAATGCAGATGTAGTTTAAGAACAACACAGTACTTGATTTTATTTCAAAATGCGAGCAAATATAAAAAAGAGAACTTTAGTTAGAGTTGCTATTCCACTCGTCCTTTGAATAAAGTTAAGCGCTACTCTTTCAGCTACAACAATTTCGTGCGCTTGTCCTGCTCACACGAAAATTAAGAAGTTAGAAATAGCTCTTGAACAAGCACATCAAATACAATTCTAGAGATTTTTATTGTTTTATTTCCCCATTGGTTTACCAAAGACTTTTCCAAACTGCAGTCCTTTATGAACATAATCTCCATCTTTTCGAGACCATTCCACCTAATGTATATTGTGCATCGAGAATGACCAAGCACGCAAGCATACATATAATATAAACTCATGAAAGTGCAGTGTGAAGTTACCTTCAGAGAGGGATCAATCTCATGAAATATCAACTCTGCAAGTGTAATTCCTGCAATGGTTCCATCCTCTTTTGCCAAGAAATGGGCTTCCACTTCCATGTCTAATGGTATCGCAGCCATACAAGTCACTTCTCCCGCAATTGAAACACAGATGTTGCTTGCCAATATCTAAATGGGGAAGTTACAAACTGTGTATCGAATTATCCATACAAAAGAAAGGGCGATATTTTTCTTTTAACATAAAAAGAACTTAGAATGATCATGAATATCACTTCTACATTTAGGAGCTTTCAATGTTATGTATATTTCAAAACCATGACAATCATACTAAACAAATTGGGATCCAGTTCCGCATATCAATAAGAAAAAAGAGGAATTGAACCTCGATCCCCAGCATCCTCAGCAAGAGCTAGCTTAATTACACCCTTCAAATCATAGGTGGGATGCGATGGAGGCTTTATTGTCATAGATTGGAATAATGTACTGGGATTTTTAGTTTCAACAACAGATATTTTAACTATCCGCCTGCAATAATCCAAACTATTAAAAAATTTCCAACAATTCCAACTAATATATCAAAATTAGATTTTTGGGATAATTCATAAGTAGCAAAAGCTAACATTTTTCTTATGATTAGTTTGGTAAAGTAGCAATTTTTATTGTTTTTTCCCCTTTTTAGTCTTTTTCCTAGGGATTTCATCAACTATTACGTGAATTTAATCGGTAAGTCCGAAAATCTAGCTACAAGTGATGATAGCCCTTGGATGTGTTAAGTTTTAATCTGAGACGTTGATACTTTATAAAAAGAAAAAAGTGAAAAAATATAAAATTTTTCAACAAGCCGACAAAAATAATCCAATTAAGGATTTCTGCTATAATGGACTTCAGTTGGATCCAATAGAAATGGATCTCCTACTATGCACTGTTTTTTCCAAATATATATAAGCATGAAATTCTCTTTATTATAAAAATAATTAAAATAATTAATAATATATTAAATATAAAAATTTAAGAGTTTTAAAAAAATATTTACTTTTAAAATGATTAAAATAAATATAAAATAATTAATATGATATTAAATATAAAAGTTTAAGTTTTTTTTTTAATTATTTATTTCTTCATTTAATAACTTTATTTGAGAAAATTAAACAAATTAAATAAGAAAATAAATATGATTTATAGCTATATTGATTTTAATTTATGCATATTATATAAAGCTTGTATAAATATAATTAATTTCTCTATCCACACACCTCATATATATTAGAGAAAATATGATAAGAAAAACATTTATTGAAAAATACATCGGCACATAATATAACAGTAAATATACGTTTAGTATTTTCATAATTGATTCTTCTTCTCCAATATTAAAAATATATATATATATATATCATGTATATTTATTTATTTTGTTCTTTTCTAATCGTTTTTAAATTCCATAAATGGAGTGTGTGATGGCTGATTAAGAATACTAATTTCTGTTACATAAAGATCATCAGGTCTTGATTAAAACGACAAAACACAAAAGCACCAACAAATTATCATAATTAATTAAGCTTTTAATTAAATTTATTCAGGTTATTTCTTGGAACCCTTCATATGCAATAAGAGAGCAAGCAGTTAGACTGTTCAACTTCAAGTCATTAAATATACAATTTTTTTCTCGTTTTATATTTCACATTTTGAAAGGGACGACTATTCCTCTTAAACAAATTTTATAAAATTTTCAAAGCATACATAAGCTTATAATTCCATTTTCTTTATAAATATCAAATTAATAATATATATTTTATAAATTAAAAATTAATTTTAAATAGAATCCAGACTCTGAAAATTGTTAAAATTTAAATTTATAATTTCAGAATAAATTATTTAATAAGCAAAGAGAGAGAAACAAAGTTGTTTATAGACGAAACTAAAATTTCAAAAACAGCCAATTCTTGTGTTTCTAAATTGGCTGCTGCTGCATAATTCCAAATTATGACTTTCACTTAATTAGTAATATTAAATGTTCAAACGGACAAACTAATTATAGTCCACATTCTTCAAAAGCAAAACTTAAAAAATTCCTTAACAATCAATTTGGATTCTCTAATATTAGTGTGATATCATTTATTTTTTAAAATATTTTAATAATTATAATATTTTTTTATAAATAATGTAAAATATAAAAAAAATATAAAAAAATAAAACACATAAAATAACATTGAATTCGAATTATTTTATAATACCAATCAATTTTTAATTTATTAATATTAAAATTATCTTTAAAGTGATTAAATATCGAGTTTAAATTTCATTCAGAGTAAATTTATTAAATAAAATAAAATTCCTTTACAATTCAAATTTTTATAATACTATAACAATAAATTAATATGGCAATTACATTAATATAAAATCTTTTAGTCCAATACAAACGGCATTTCAATTCAACCCCCATCTCAATCAATTCTCTCTCTTTCTCCCAGCATTTTATATATGTAAGTACTTGTATTACTTGTACATAATTTATATATATTCTAATATAACACAAGAAAAATTAAATATCATGTCATTGACAGAGAGATATTGGCTGCAATTGAGGTTTCTTAATTTGGCGATTTTCATTGTGTTATTACTTTCAACAATGGCTTTTTCCGGCGAATGCACAAGACCGATGAAGGGTTTAGAACTCGGTTATTTGTTTGAAAGCCAGTTGCCACGAGGGCCGGTGCCGCCTTCAGGGCCTTCTCCTTGCCATAACAAATTCAGCCAACACCATGTATTTGCCAACTCTAATTATGTTATGTGTCCTTGATAATAATTTGTTTTCTGTTTCTTCGGTTTCTTGAATTTCATCTTTTGTATTTTTTTTTTCCCAAACCTTATTTAGTAGAGAGAAAATTATCATTAATTTGTTTATAGCTATCTGTAGCTAAATTCGATAAAGGTTAATTTGTTCAATTTGTCATGGTGACAATATTGAACATTCAAAAGAATTATAGATATGATCTTCTTCTTCTTTTTTTCAAAATATCCACTTTCTTGTTTCTTTTAATCTTTCTCCCCATATTTTTTTATACAATTTAATTTCCATTGTTTTCTTTTTTTCTTTTTAGAGAATTTTCATTATTTTCTTGATTTTTATTATTGTTATTGATATTGTTACCCATATGTATGCATGATAATTAACTTTATCATGTTGAACCAATTGCTATTGCATTGCAGATTGAAAAATAATACATAATAAAACGAATATAGTTATGAAAGTAGAAAATAAAAAGACAAAAAAAAAAAAAGTGATTGCTGTGGATTGAACCTACCACTTAAACCCCAGTAATTTGGAGAACTCCATGTTTTCCACAAAAAATAATTAATTTGTTATGATTACTTTGAAGGAAATTTTGAAAAATCTTTGAAAAGTTGATTAGCTTTTACTACTGTATAGAAAAAGCAATTTCCATATCCATACTGAATTGTTACCCTTCTTACACATGTTAAGTTATGCCACTCACAGTTAAATTATACCTGGACATGCATGCAACTCAGAAAAATAAAATTAATTATAAAAATTTTAAAATGGTCTGAATACACAATTAAGTTTTGGATTTGCATTTTTATTGAAAGCTCGCACTATTTATGAGTTTAAGTTAGATAACTATATTTAAAAAAAAAAAAAAATTAAAAATGCTCTTGGGATAAAAATTAATTGATTATTACAATAGAGATACATAAAATTATACAAATTTTAAGAATATAGACATAATCTGTTGGCTTAGCAACAGAATGTTAATTCTTTTAGGTTCATTTCAAGGACAGCAAATAAGGTTGCTGATATATTGTCTCGCTACTGTTCTAGCGGTGTGTCTGAAACTATTCGGGTCGAAGAAGTGCCAGATTTAGTAGTTCCTTTCATTACAGCTGATGTACCTATTTTTTTCTTTTTAATATTATCTGTAGTTTCATTCCTTAAAAAAATACAAAATTCCTTGTATAAGTTTTGAGAATGCTAATTTCAAAGTATAATTATTGATATTAAAGTGTCTAATTATATATAAACTCATTCAATATTATCTCTACGAAATTTATATTTTAAATTTATGACGAAAATTACGTTAATATAATTAAAAGCCCAACATGAAATAAA
The DNA here is from genome assembly GCA_948193065.1 of Aleurites moluccanus. NCBI lineage: Eukaryota > Viridiplantae > Streptophyta > Magnoliopsida > Malpighiales > Euphorbiaceae > Aleurites > Aleurites moluccanus. The sequence goes on along the minus strand of CANXYC010929186.1, from coordinate 11,498 downwards.
AAATAAATTTGAAAATCTATTACCTAGCCAAAGGCAATTAAAGGAAATCCATTAAGATATGAATTTAAAAGTCTAACACAAATAAAAAAATAAATTTATTTGAAAATCTATTATTACTCGAAAGATAATTAAAAAAAAATCAATCATGGGGCAAAATTAAGATATCCCAGTATAAATTATGATAAAACAGAGATGAATGCGTGGATCATTTTTCGCTCTAACACCATTTTATAAATATATGGGCTTATGTAATTTTGAAAATGTTAATCTCAAAAATTAATTATTAAAATTAGAAAGTCTAATTATATATAATATCAATTTATATTTTAATAATGAAAGGCCACATTTTAGAAAACTATTATTTTTTGCATGTGTATAGCATATAAATTAGATAAATTTTGAATATGTGATTATATATGATTTTTTAATATATAGATATTTTTTTTGTTATAATTATTTTACCAATTCACATATATATGATAAAATCAATTATTAACTAAATACAATAATTAACAACATAAAATAACATAAAATCAATATGAGAATAACAAATAATAATCTACTTAAAATTTTAAATTAAAAATAAAATTTTGACTATCGAATTTATAATAAAAAAAATCTAATATTGATTATATTCCATCATAATAATTCTAACTCAATTCTTTCTAAAAATATAAGAATTATTGGTGAAACCAGAAATATATAGAGAGAGATGATATTAAAGCCATAATTCTATGCCTCTAATATATATATATATATATATATATATATATAGAGAGAGAGAGAGAGAGAGAGAGAGAGAGAGAGAGAGAGGTACTAAAGTATCAATTCTAATCATTGTCAATTAAGATGTCCTTTATCTTTTTCTAAAAAAAAAAAAATTATCTATACACTATGTATATATAAATAATAATTTTCAAACATTAATATAGTATATAGATTATACAAGATTATTAAATTGCATACATACTTATTTAAAGAATTAATTTATATAAATAAGTATATAAATATAAATTAAGTTATTAATATGTAAAAATAAAAAAATAAACTAAAACAAATAAAAAATTCAAAAAAAATGTCTCATATCTTTTGAATAAATAAACAAATACATGAGAGACTGATTTTTAATTTAAATAAATATGAGATATTGATATTATAAATAAATATAAATATGAAAAAAAAAAATAGTGATATCATGATTATGTATTTATAATAAAATTATTTATTTTAATTACTATTGAAACATAAATTAAAATATAATGAAAATTATAACTTCTATTTATATTAAGATTTATATTATTTTTTAATAAACTAAAGATGATACTTGATTTTCCTATAAAAAAAAAAGATGATACTTGATAAGCATGTCATAGAATTAGGATAAATATTATAGTTATTAAAATAAATTAAAATTACTTGTAAAAGATTATCTGTAATCGATTCAATTTTGATGCTAAGTTTTTGTATGTATAACTACTGTACCTGATGAAATATGATACATATGAATACAAAATAATATTCATACAAAGTCCTGGTATCTAAAAAAAGGTCCCAGTATCTAAGGTTGTTTATGGTATCAGAGCCTTAAACGGCTAATTACTGTCCCTGATGTAATATGATATAATGTTAAATACAAAGATTATATTCATATAAAGTTTTACTGCAATAAAACCTTTATAAATTAAAATTTCATAAATTAATAATTTTTATTATATAATAATTTTTTATAATCTCAATTTAAGTTAATAAATTAAAGGTAAAATATTATTTTATTTTTGAGATTTAACAAAAAATAATGATTGAATTCTTAGATTTTTATAAAATAACTCTTAAGTCGCTTAAATTTATTTCAATCAATAAAATAATTTCTCATTCTATTTTAACTGTTAAAAAATAAAAATACCCATCATTTTTTCCATACCATTACATTAAACTCAATTTTAAATTTTCTTTACTTTTCATCGTCATTAAACCTTCCATTCTTCACACAATTTCACCAATCACAATATTTATACATAAATTTTCCTTTTTTAAATTTTACCAAACCAAAATTTATACAATTAACTAATTTATTAATTAATTAATAAAAAAAAGAAAAAAACCCAAAGAACAAAGAAAAGCAAAAAAATATATCTGAATGGTAGTTTTTTTATAAAGAAAAATGAAAAGAAAATGAAAGAAAATAAAAGAAAATGAAAAATAAAATATAGAGGTTGAAGATAATAATATTTTAAAAAAATAAGTTATTTTAATTTATTTTTTTAATTTTTAATTTTTTAGTCTGAAAAAAAAAAAGACTAAATATTATGACGAAATCAAAAATAAATTATTCAAAAATTATTTTATGAAAATATAAAAATTCAATCGATATTTTTATTAAATTTTAAAAATTAAATAATATTTTATTTATAAATTAAATTAATATTTAATAAATTAATTTAATTAATAAAATTTATAAATTTTAATATTATTAATTTATAAAATTTTTATCATATATAATATTATTTATGTTTTTGGGGCCTTTAACGGCTACTTTCTTTTTTTTTTTTTTTTTTTTTTTCTCTCTCTCCCTTCTCTAGTCTTTTATCTCTGCTTCCTTTTTTAGAGCCTAGGACTGCTACTTAATTATTTCATCCTCTTTTTTTAGGTACATTTCAAGGACAGCAATTAAGCCTAATAAAAAAAAATATTTTTAAAATTAATCAATTTAAAAATAAAAATATTATTTTTGTCTTCTACCTTTAAAAAATTATTTTTAAAATCAATCAAATTTGAAATAAAAAATACTATTTTTGTCTTTTACCTAAAAAAATTATGTTCTTAATGAAAGTCATAAATAATAATCTACTTAAAATTTTAAATTAATAATAAAATTTGTACTATTGAATTTATAATAAAAAAATATGACCTTAATTATTTTTCACCATAATAAGTAGTAAAACATAAAAATTGTTGGTAAAATCTTAATAAATTCATATCCTGTATGCATATAGAAGTATTGAACTATAAATCTTTATTATTGTCGATTAAGATGTCTTTTATCTATCTATATATTATATATTAAAATATGAATTTTCAAATATCAATATAGGAGATAGATTAGTAATAATATTATTAACCCTACATACACTTGTTTAAATATTAAAAATATAAATATAAATTAAATCAATAATATGAAAAACTAATAAAAAATTCATAATAATATTTAATTTAAATGAATATGAAAAATTAATGTCAAGAAATAAATATAAAAAATTAATATTAAGAATCGAATATGAATATGAAGAAAATAATAATCTCATAACTATATATTTATAATAAAATTATTTATTATAATCTATTTAAATATTAATATAATATAATTAGGATTTCAATTTTTATTTATATTATAATTTTTTCATTTTTTTAATAGATTTTATCTTTGTTTATGATTCAAAATAATAAAATTTTAATTTTAATTAAAGATGATACTGACTATATAATTTTTAAAAATGGATTGTTTTTAAAACTAATCAATTTAAGAATAAAGAAACATCATTGTCTTTTACATTAAAACTCGTGTCCTTAACAGACAATCCAAAAGTTTTACTAATGTCATGAAAATGTATATAAATTTAATACATCTTATAAATATAAAAATAACTTATTAACATGTCGTAACAAAGACAATAAATTAAAAATTAATAAAAAATTAATTTATACAAATAAATATATAAATAAAAAGTTAAGCCTTAACGTGTAAAAATGTCAAAAATTAAATAAATATGTGAGAAATTGATATTATTAAATAAATATAAATATAAAAAATAGTGATATCGTGAATATATATTTATAATAAAATTATTTATTATAGTTATTATTAAAATATGAATTGAAATATAATTAGAATTATAATTTCTATTTGCATTAGATTTTTTCTGATTTTTTTAATACACTTTTGTTAAAATGTGAATTAGAATAATTAGAGTTAGAATTAAAATTTTTATTTGTATTAGAAATTTTCTTAATTTTTTTATTTTGTCTTTATTTAAGATATAATATATAAAATCAATTAATTTAAAAATAAGAGGGTCCTTAATGATTAATGAGTAATTCAAAAGTGTTACCTCTTAAAATTAAGGGATATGTATATATATATCACAAGTTATAACTTACAAATGTAAAGTTATCAAAATTTGAAAATGATTATAAAAAAAAATTAATTTATGGGTAATACTAATATTATGTTAATTACAAGTCAATTAGAAAATTGATTGCAATTTAACTAGATGTAATTGGTCTAATAATTAGAGTGTAGCTAACTATATAGCTCAAAATTCAATCCTAAAATGGTAGTAGTAGTTTACAAATATTTCTTATATATCATTTATATAATTTTTTTTTTTTAATGTGGGAAAGAGACATTATATATTATATATAAGGTTTGATGAATAGTGACTTCACTTTTTTTAATTGTTTTCCTTACTTATAAGATATTAATTTTTATTAATTTCATTTGAATGGTGTATTTCCTTCTCTTTTTTAATTGTTTTTCTTCTTTACAAGATTATCATTAATTTTAAATAATCACAAGTTTGCCATTATTTATTTTACTTTTTTGTTTACAAAATTTATGTAATTATAAGTTTATTCTTATTTTTTGTTTTATTTACTTTCTACCTTTTTTTTCATATATATAAATTTTTTTTATATATATTAAAAATTTCTCAATTTTCTTAATGTATATCTATACTTCTATTGATATAATAATAATAATAATAATATAAGTTATTGGGTATAAATGAAATAGAGATTTTTTTCTTGAATCTCAACAACTTATAATTACATAAATATTATAAATAAAATTTATTATTATGACAAAAATTTATATGAAAAATTATTATTATTATTTAAATTATTATTAGAGTTTGAAAAATAAATATGACAATCACATGAGGATAGTTTGAATGGTAGCTATATTTGCCCCTTAACCTACCATTTCGAGTTTCAACTTTGTGATGTAGATGGATAATAAGAGATTTATTCTTATGACTTTATGCTTCAGATTATTTGAACAAATCTCTTTTTTTTTTTTTTTTTTTTGACAAATAAATAATTATATAGGCCTATTTTTATCCACTTAGGCTCCCACGCTGTTGTCTGAGCCCCGAATCAACTTCAGATCAGCCCATTTTATCTGTGGATTATTTGGGCTGAGCTTATATCCCATTATAGCCTTTCCAAAATTAAATTATCCTATTTTTATTTTGAGATTTTTTCAAAAATATCAAAAAAATATTTCATTTTTACTGTTAGAATTTTTTTTTAAAAAAATACTACATATTTAAAAATATTTTTTCAAAAATACTGCATATCTAAAAATATTTTTTCAAAAATACGACATATACCAAATATATATCAAAAATATACTACAAATATATTAAATATATAAAAAAATAATAAAAATGAAAAAAAAGCAACAGTAAAATTGAAAAAAAAAGGTAAAAAATAATACATTTGTATAATATTCCCTTTTATTTTTTAACTGAAGCATCCTATCTAGTTTCAATTCCTTAGAATGAAAGGAAAAAAAAAAGTATAGCCTAAAATGCTTCTATAGATGATAAAATGCAATTACAAAAATTAAGGACAATTTTTTTTAATTATGAAATTTCATAATTTTTTTTGAATATTGAAGAAAGAAAATTGATTTAAATTTATTATTTAAAAAAATATACACCCATCAATAAAATATATTTTAATATGCTACCTAATTAAAATTTAAGTTTATCAACCATCTTAAAAAAAAAAAAAAAAAAGAAAATTAAGTTTATCAAACACAGAAATTGTCTGCCTTTTTAACAGCAATAACCTATGCTTTCGGTCTTTTCAATTATTTTAATAATTTATCTCATGACTTCTCCCATAGATAAGAGAAAAGATTAATGTTTATCACCGGTTATGGAAGAAACGACATTATCCTCCTCTCAATGTCACAGATCAATTATTGAGGCAAAGAGTCCAATCATTACTGCGTAAGTCGCTATGCCAAACATTATTAGTGACCCAGTTTTGTTAATGTCGTTTTTGTATTGAAAATTGAATTTATTTGGCAACACAATCACTGGCCGCGAAGTGATCCAAAAAAAGAGAAATTTGAATTTTATAATCTAATACTACAAATTTATAATCTATGATGCATCAACTTTAATAATTATGTTGAATCTAATCTTCAATTCATTATACTAATCGTTAAGACCCCACAACAGAGAAAGCATGAAAATTCAAGACGTCCACTAATTAAAGGAACCTTGAATATGGGAATCGCTTACCGACAACAAAAATTGCAAATATTAAACCATCAATTACAGCAATTTCATACATAGGTGTACAACTCTGGTGGGAAGCACAAATTGTAGGTTAAGCTAAATGGTAAAGTGTACCACACAATCAATTTTGTTTTTGAGAAATTATTAGATATAATAATAATATATTTATTTTATTCACATAAAATATAAATAAAATAGAGATACGTTCATATAAATTTATTTTTATATAAATAAATGAAGCATACGCTCATTTTACCTAATAATTTTTATATTCTTAATTATTGAGCCACCATAAAACCAAAAATAAAAAAATGGAGGGACAATTCTTTTGGGTGTACGTAATTGAAAAGGAAAGGAAGTTTAAGGAAAAAGGATAATAAGTAGATGCAATTTTTGGTTTGGTGTTGTTATTGTAATCATTGTTGTTAAAATTTGATTATATTCGTTGGTCGAATAAAAAAAATTAAGAATTAAAACAAGGATTGGTCCAGTAAATTTTTAAAAAATTGGTTAAAAAATCAGTGAATCGATTAAACTGAGCCAGTTTTTTCGGTTCAAATGGATCAATTTTTTTTAATTTTTTTTTAATTTTAATAAAAATAATAAATTTTAAATTATATTTATTTTCATCATATATATAATAAATGTCAAATTATATATATATATATACCGGTTTAATCGATTCGATCTCTATCAAATCTCTGATTCTTTGACCTCATTAGTTTTTTAACCGGTCTAATTTTAAAAACAATGATCGTAATTGCTTGGATGTTATTGTCAAAATTGATAGAATTTTAAATGATTGTAAATTCATAGCATTATAAATTTAAAATGAATTATATTTAATATATAAAAATTAAACATTCAAATTCATTTATATATAATTTAAAAAAATTATTCACAAATCAAATGGCTTTCATTTTTATTTATTTCAGATATAATATAATATTTTTTTATTTAATCATTTTTCTCCTTTGATTCAAATGGATAAAAAAAAGTAAAGATAAATAATTTAAAAATATATGTTTTCATTTTTTTAAAAATGATCCTTAAAATAATTTTATAAATTTATTGTACCATTTGAAATAAATGTATCATTGCTTAGAAGTTAAAAATCAAATAAAACTAATTGATATATTAACAATTCGAATAGGATTATAATATAAATTCTAATAAGGAGTAAACTTAAAATATACATAATTTTTAGGAATTCTTAAATATTAAAAACTTTTAAATTCAAAAACTAAAACTCAAGTAAATATGAAGGGCATTTAACAATTTAAATGAGCTGCGATGTATATTTTAGTGGAAGCCAGACATAAAATTTATAAAGAGTTTAAGTTTTTGTTTAATGTGAAAAATATTTTCCATTTCCATTTTTAATTATTTTTTATGTTTTATTGTTTTTCAATTTTTCATTTTTAAATAAGAAACTGAAAAATAAAAAATATGTATAATTCGAGTTCCGAACAACTCATTATAATTTTTATATTGAAATCAAATGAAATCTTATATCAAAGCCATATAAATATAAATCTGAATTTTATTTTTTTATTAACTTCAAATTTAGTTAATTTTTTTTTGATAAATCTAAATAGATAATATCATAAAATTATATTCACAAGTATGCTGATATTGGTTAACATGAATATATAAATCATATTATATTGAATAAAAAGCTCGCAATTATAATTTTTTTTTAATTTATAGAATATCTCTTCGAGTGCTTGAAAATCTTTAATGATTAAATAAATTAAAATTTTACCATTATTTCAATTTTAAAGAGATCGGAAAGCAAAAGCCTGGAAGATTATTTTTGTAGTTGGATATCTAACATTAGGGATGTAAGTTAAATCGAATGAAAAAAATTACATTGATCAAATTAAATTGAAATTGATGGTTTGATAATTGTTTTAGTTTGTTTTGATTGAAAAAATAGAGTAAATTGAAAATTCAGTTTAGTTTGTAGTTTAAATATTTTTTATCCAGTTTCAAACCGAATCAAACTGAAATTATATATATATATATATATATATATATATATATATATATATATATATATATATACCATTATCATAATTAAATATATTTAATTTTATTTTATATACAACCACATATATTTTTAACTTAATATTAATTTATAATTTTAAAAAATACTAACCATGAAAATTAACTAAAAATAAATAAAAAATAGTCTAATTCTTGAGAAAAATTATAAGTTTTAGGTTGTATAATATTGAATTATTTTTGAAATTTTTTTCACAAAAATTTTACAGTATTTTTTCTTAAATTTATAATAAAATAATGATGATTTATAAATTTTTTTTTATTTAAAAATAATAAACCGAAAGTATTTTAATTGAACCAAACTGATAGTTTGATTATAATAATAATTTGATTTAATTTAAAAAAAAATTCAAATCGAAAATATTAATTTGATTTAATAACCATCTTTTAAACCGACTAAACCGAAATCTCTACCAAGTGTAAATGTCAGACTTAATATTATTGTCATTCAAGGGTATGGCTTAAAAAAAAAATAGAAAATGAAGAATATATCCGCGACTCAATCAACAGAAAAGGGAAAGTTTCCTTGTTTTTTAATAGTAAAAAGTATATTACAATTACAACAAATAATGAGAACATTCAGCAAAAGGAATATACCTAATAACTGCAACAATCTCCAAAAATAAACTTTTATAATTATACTATTTTAAAATGGCAACTCAAAATACGTCACTCTGTTCTCCAAAGGAGTCGTAATTGTATTATTGAAAAATGTGGCAACACCTGCCTTCGAATGATCCAGTTGCGGATCAGTGACATTGTCGGTCATGAGCTATGACTAGCCATTTTTATGTCCCCAAATTCATTTGAATAAGGAATCACATTAAACTAGTGCAAGAACTGTGCATTGGTGATCTTACAAACTGTAGTCAAACTAGGTATTTTCTTAAGCAAAAATCTTACTTTCCAGGACCTTAATTACCTCATCAATGATATTAAAAATAAATTTCTTCCGGTGTCTAGATGAGCGAGAAAGTCAGATTCAAACTCATTTCAGTGCAACCAAGATGAGAGTTTTAAAGAGTAATTGAGAGCCATTCTAATTGCAAAAATTTCAGTTTGTAACTGTCGTTTTCGATTCAGAATTCAATTTCGGTTTCCAACAGGAACATGGACATGCCATATAAAAGGAAGTTATATACCTGTGCCATTTGTCCGTTGATAAATAACAAGTACTGCTTTACTTGCCTTTATCTTGTCCCACAGAAGTAATTAAATCTACCGGGTGGTTGTATAAATTGAAGCAATTCTAATTGAAACAAAAGGACGAAAGAATGACTGACTTTTAGTTTGTGATTGTGATGAGTTTCGTTTGTTTTCTCACGATAAAATTGTATTAATAATAAAAGAATAGAGTTTAAAAAATAAATTTAAAAAAGAGTATGTGAAATTTGAAAGTTAAAAAAAAAAAAAGCCATTATAAAAAACATAATGTTTTCTAATAAAAAATATACATATTTTATTAAGGAAAATAATAAATAAATTTGAAAAATTCAGAAAATTATTTTTTAGTATTTTATTTGGAAAATAATTTTAACTAAACACTAATTTCTATTTTTTTTATTTTCTTGAAATTATTTTTTAGAAAATATGCCTTATTTTTCACAACTAACTAAGGTTTAAGAGTTTAAAAATATTTTAATGGAGTTATGTGACATTTCAACCATTTTAATGGGTGACTTTAAAAATTTAATTGATAATTATTTAAAATATCATAAATTAATAGAATTTTTAAAATTAAATTTCAGTGAGATACGTTATTATCACCGAACGGAAATTATATCGGTCTCTAATGAATTATATACAATACCTTTAGCTCCAAAAAAATATTATCTATATTTCGTGTGATTTCTTGAAATAATAGGAACAGAGAGACGTATACTTCAACTTTTTGAGATGTAGACCACAAACAAACACAACACTAGTGAGTAGTGTTACAACTACACAAGTGGTGGTAGTTACAGGCAATGGTTGGTGGCATGGCATGATATGGGGTTTGGGTTAGGATTTGAGAGGGGGTTGTTGGAACAAGCATCAATTGCAATACTCACTAGAGCTGATCTCAACTAAATCCAATAAATTATCCCTTAACTAATTAATTCCACTCACAAATTTGTGATTCAAAACGAATGCCATTACTTTTGTTTTGTCAACAACTACTATTTATTTTTCTAAGTCTAACCTATTGATTTTGATGTTTACTTGTTTGAATTTTTTTTTTTATACCCCCACAAAAATAAATCATTTTTGATGTCTCATTTTAGGAGAATTGCACCGTTCGTGTTTGAAAAATACACGTAATGCTAATTTTTTACGAAACACTGGATTTTGAAGCTTTTCAAGGCATGCGTTGAATTTGTATTCATGAAAGTACTATCACTCCACTTTAATTTCAATTAAAAAAAAAAATTCGAAAAGTGTAATCATGTTTTCGTGTTTTCAAGAGACTGAACAATGCTACAAGAACTTCAGAATTTTCACAATATATATCTTGGATGATTGGGCAAAATTTAATTCTAATCACATGCATCGATAATTTAAAAATTATTTAAGTATTTAAATATTTAATTTTTAAAAATTAATTATTAATTTATTTTTTTAAATCGATAAAATTTAATAATAGATATTAGCTGTTATTACAGACTGAAATTTTTTTAACTGAAAAAAATATTTTTATTTCAAATCGATAATTACCAATCATCCATCCAACCACTCTAATTGATTTATAGTTTTCTTTTCATTTAACTAAAATTTTATATCGTATGTTTGAAAAAATATAAAAATCTTTTTTATCATTTTATAATTTAAAAATATTTTCATTATTTATAATATCAAACGCTTTATATTAAAGATATAATTAATTATTATTGATAATTGATCGTTAATTATTCACTGCTAATTGTTAATTAAAAATTATTGTTGCTGACTAAATATATCATAAAATTTTAGTATCCATTGAGATTAATTATTCTTCTTGAATGAATTTGTTGCGACTTTGCGGTACTGCAAGTATACAGGTCGCGTGGCAAGTAATAGTGATGAGAAAGTATCGTTCCCACGAGGAAGGGGATATCAACGAATCACTCCTAATTATTGCTATTATTTGGAAAATAATAAAGTTGG
>CANXYC010929047.1:0-17200 GCA_948193065.1 Aleurites moluccanus | reverse complement strand
CTTCTGTTTCTAGAATTTGGATTTGTATTTCTACTATTAATTATTCAAATTCAATTTTGTAATCAATAGGAAATAAATAAATATTTCCCTTGAGGCAAAAGCATTTATTATTTCCTATTATATAAAGAAAACTCCCTATTGAGCTAATTCACTTCAGTTTGTCTTTTGTTGGTTTGTTTAGATCATATCCTTACCTTCACAACCAAAAACCTTTGCTTTTACCCAAAATCTTTTGTATACATTGTAGTTGGCAGTCAACATGTTATAATATATCATCCCCTTCACTTCTTTACATTTTTTTTCTTTGACATTCAGATTTACACAGCTGCAAAATTTTCAAAGGTTTGTACTTTTCCTTTTACTCTATATTTATATTTACATATAGCTACATACTGGGTTTATTTTTTTTGTTGACGCTTAACTAATCTCAGGGCCTGTAGTATGACAATTGCAAGCTTTTGTGGGGATTTTTTTTTCTTTTTTTACTTAACCATGCAATTTATTATGCCGCTTCCATCATTTCACTCTCCATTTCTATTTTTTATGGGAATCTGAAGTCTACTTTTTTTGAACAATTGCTGTAGTTTGTTTGTTTGATCAATGCCGCCAAAGGAGAAACCAAAAGAGGACTTCTCCCTCAAGGAGACCTCACCTAATATTGGCCGAGGAAATACCAAAGCAGGTAATGATAAGCTCACACTAGTAGAACAAAGACAGTTTCTGTATGTTAGAATTGTGAGAGCTAAGGATCTTCCCCCACTCAATAATGTCACCGGCGGTTGTTGCCCTTTTGTTGAGATGAGGATTGGAAACTATAAGGGAACAACAACACATCTTGACGACACCTCCTACCCAGAATGGAACCAAGTTTTTGCTTTCACAAAGGATCAGCTTCAGAGCAGGGTAATAGAAATCTTGGTAAGAGATAAGGAATTCACCAATGATGATATTATTGGGTGCATTTCCTTTGACATAACAGACATCCCCACTCGGTTTCCACCAGATAGTCCATTAGCACCGCAATGGTACAGATTAGAGGATCGAAATGGGGTGAAGATTGTGGCAGAGTTGATGTTGGCTGTTTGGATAGGGAATCAAGCAGATGATGCATTTTCAGTTGCTTGGCATTCTGATGCTGCTTCTGTTACTGGTGAAACTGTATCCAACACACGGTCTAAGATATATCTTTCCCCAAGACTCTGGTATCTTAGAATCAGCGTGATTGGAGCACAGGATTTGGTGCCTACAGATAAGAATAGAAAACCAGAAGTTTATGTGAAGGCTATTCTTGGGAGCATGGCTTTGAGGAGTAGAGTTTCCCTGGATAAGAATGTCAATCCTAGTTGGAATGAGGAATTGATGTTTGTTGCAGCAGAGCCATTTGATGATCCTTTAATTTTGAGTGTGCAAGATAAAGTAGGTACTAAGAAGGAGGAATGTTTAGGAAGGTGTGTGATTGCTCTGCAGAATGTGGACAAGAGGCTGCTGCCTCCAGCTATGGGCGATAAGTGGATTAATCTTGAGAGACATAATAATAATGAAGGGGATGGAGATGATGGTCATACAAGGGAAGTTAAGTTTGCTAGTAGGCTTCATTTAAGGGTGTATTTGGATGGTGTATACCATGTGTTTGACGAACCTACATACTACTGTAGTGATCTCAGGGCAACATCACCCAAGTTATGGCCAGAAAAAATTGGGATATTGGAGCTGGGGATCTTGAAAGCTGAAGGACTGCTTCCTATGAAATCCAAGGATGGTCGTGGAACCACTGATGCTTATTGCGTGGCCAAATACGGCCAGAAGTGGGTTCGGACTAGTACAATAGTTGATAGTCTTGCTCCAAAATGGAATGAGCAGTACTATTGGGATGTATATGATCCCTATACAGTTGTTACAATTGGAGTTTTTGATAACTGTCATTTAAGGGTAGGGGACAAGAATATTGAAGGGACTAAAGATCCAAGAATTGGCAAGGTAAGGATTCGGCTATCTACCCTTGAAACTGATAGGATATACACACATTCTTACCCACTTATGATCCTGCAGCCAAATGGATTGAGGAAAATGGGGGAACTTCACTTGGCAGTGAAATTTAGCTGTACCTCTTTGGCTAATCTGTTGCGTATATACACACAGCCTTTGTTTCCCAGAATGCATTACATTAGCCCATTATCTGTGTATCAGCTTGAGAGTTTAAGGCACCAAGCTACTTATCTTGCCTGTTTAAGGCTGGGGCGTGCTGATCCACCTTTAAGAAAAGAGGTCGTGGAATATATGCTAGATACAGGTGCAAACATGTGGAGCATGAGAAAAGCAAAAGCAAACTGTGAGAGAGTTATGGCATGCCTGAGTGGTATTATTGGAGTTTGGAAATGGTTTGATAGAATATGCCAGTGGAAGAACCCAGTGGCAACAATAGGAATTCACATACTTTACTTTGTGATGGTTATCTTCCCAGGATTGGTACTGCCTGCGTTGTGTTTTTATGTGTTTATAATTGGAGTTCAGTGCTACCCAAAGAGGCCTAGACATCCCCCTCACATGGATACGAAACTATCTCATGCTGAAAGTGTAGATGGTGATGAATTAGAGGAAGAATTCGATGCATTTCCATTGTCGACAAGGCAAAGTGAAGTTGTAAAGAAAAGGTATGACAGATTGAGAAGCATAGCAGGAAGGATGATGATAATCATAGGAGACTTGGCAACTCAAATGGAGAGGGTACATTCTCTAGTGAGCTGGAGGGATCCAAGAGCAACCTTTATGTTTATGGTATTGTGTGTGATAAGTGGGTGTGTGGTTTATTTGTGTAGTTTGAGGTATTTGGCCATTGTTATGGGAATTTATGTGATGAGGCCTCCAAAAATGCGTGCAACTGTTCCTTCTCTGCCACATAATTTTCTTAGGAGGTTGCCTGCCAAAACAGACACCATCTTGTAATAATCAAAAGTCGTGGAAAAAAAATTTAATGTTTTCCAGTTTAAAATTATTTAAATGTATTTGATTATCAAATGCACTGAAGCTTCGAGCTAAATAGCAGGTAAGGTATGAGATGAAGCTAAATAAATTCATTTATAGACAGATTTTCTTTAGAAACTTTTTATGAACTTTGGTTATCTTTCATTAGGCTCTCAATGCTTGAGGCAGTGTCTACCTACTGGTTGGGAGGGTTTGAGCTACTGTCTTTTATTAGCACTGATTGGGAGGGTTTGAGGTAGTCACGTTTATTCATTAATGTCAAATTTGGATAATTAATTATGAGAAAAAATGGAAAAGATTCTGTCCGCACCATGTGGGATTGTGGGTAACGGTGAAAACTATCATAATCATACAACAATTATTATCTAAAATTGCTTTTATTGCATTACCATAATAAGGTTTCACTAGAAATAGAAATGACAAGAGGTTTTACTGTAAACATAAATCCAAAGTTGAAAAGATTCATGTGCACCATATGGAAGTTGGGGTTCACTTTTGTTACCTTCAATGTATAGTCGATAATTTCATTTCAAAATTGCTATCATTGTATTTCTGTAACAAGATTTCTCTATAAATAAAAATAACATGTTGATACTAAATTAACGTTTTAATTATAAAATATATAATTAGAAAAAATTAATTTATTTTAATTCATTTATTTTTTAAATTTTCATTTATTGTTCTAATTCTTTCGCATTTTATATCTTTTAATTATTATCTTTAATTTTAATTTTTGATGAAAATATTATTATTATTTTAAAATAAAATATAAATTGAATTAAAAAGTAAAATAATTAAATTATAATATGTTAAAAAAAGAAATTAAAATATTTAATATGCTATAGAGAGAACAATATTAATTTGCACAATCAAATTTGATATATATGCATGAATAAATAAATGGTCGAAGATTATCCATTAGCTTTGAGTATTTAATTACTTGGACAAAATGATTTTGTAAAATATCAAATTTGGGTAATTATTGAAAAGATTCATGTGCCTGCCCCATGCGGTTGCGGGATCATTTTTAAACTGCCAGTTTACCATGATTATTTTATTCTATATATTATCTAAAATTGCTCTTATTGCATTTTTCCCATAAATACAAATGACATGTAGAAACTAAATTAAAAATATAATATTATTAATTTACTGCTCTTTCTATAATACATCCATTTCACCAATAAACCTTCTTTTTTTTTTTTCTCACCATTAGATCATTAACTTTTATTTTTGTTATTGAAAAAAAAAATTAGACAATCTACTTTATAATTAATTAAAAGTTGTATATTTTAATTTGAAAAAATTATTAGATAGGACGATAATATTTTTTTTTTATTCACATAAAAATTAATCTATATATAATTAAAATAAAAATATATTCATATAAATTTAATTTTATATAAATAAAAATAATATATTCATATTCTATTTAATAATTTCTCCCTTAACTTATTACATGATATGATAGTTAATCAATAGGAATTGAATATTAATTACACATGTTTAACTATTATGATAAAACCTGCGTTGCTTTCCAACTTAGTATAAACAAAATTCACATATTTATAAAAATCAACTATTTCAGAATTAATTATTATAATTATATCGACTTAAAATCATGGTATCAATCTATTTTTAAAATTAAAATATGAAATTTTGGAAAAAAGATTAAAGTGTCTTTTTTACTTGCTATAATATAATTTTCCTATTATCTATTTATAAAAAAATTGATAATCTATTTCTTTATTATATACTTTTCTATTAAAATAATTTTATTATAGGTGAATGTAATTTTCTTCCATGTTATTTCAAAAATTATTAAATCTATTTAACAAAATTTAAAACGGAGTTTTTACTATAATGTTTTAAAATTTATATAATTTAATTAAAACTTATAGGTAAAAAAAAATATTTTCGATTCTCAAAATAGTATAATTTTTTTTATACGTGCATCAATCTATACATAAATTATAAATTGCAAAAAAATTATAAGTTAAAATGTTACAAAACTAACTATTTATGTAGGAGTGGAGCTATGATTTTTTGTCGCAGGAACTAATATTAATTTAGTTATAATAGTTTTAAACTAAGTAACATCAAAATAGCAATTCATTCAATTTTTATAAATATATAATTGAATATATATCAAATCATTTATAAAAAAGTGTAGAACGCTGTTTTAGATTATGAAAATTATCTATCATTGAAAATATACTAAAATTTTTAGCAATATATATTCATTCTCAATTTTTTTTTCTATTGCAAAAAAATAAATAGATGAATAGAGGCTCAATAAATTTATTTATTTTATTATAGAGAGATGAAGAATATGAATATAGACACAATTATTTGGAGTCTTTTTATTTTTAGGGTAGAGCAATTTTTGTTAGGTTTGCAAGAATTTATTTTGAGATTTTCTTAAGTTTATATATCATGTATTTCTTTATCATGTCATTAATTTCCATTGATTTAAAATTGTAAATCTAATAAATTAGTCCAAATATCTTATATATTTTACACATACATTGACATATCATTTGTTATATATGTACGTTACGCCCCGACTTTATGGGCACGTAACTGACATTAGAGAATGAAAATGTATGAGAGTTCTGAACTTATAATAAGTCCGACTTATCACTGAACAATAAAATTGCAATATGATAAATGTAATTATTACAAAACAAGAGCTATGAGCCTATCTGTCAAGTAGAACTTGAACAATTTAATATCGTCACATAACCACTCAGGACAATCCTCAATTATATCATATCATCAATTTAAGTTTCTGCTTGCAAAATAACCTATAGTAATAAACTCAACTAGACACCAAATTTAGCCATATATATATAATACAAATAGCATAAAGAATAATGTAGAATTCTAAAAAAATTTTGTACAATGAATGTAAATTAATGATATAGCTAAATGAACAATTTCACTGCTTGAGAAACAAAAAGCAAAAATATTCAACTGAAAATATAATATTCAACTCAATGAGCTGATATAAATTAATTTAATATGTATTCCTCCATTTATATATATGATGTGTTACAATACATATAAACATCCATAAGCATATATAACATTCGTAATTAAAAATTATATGTAAAATTCATCATCGTTTATATTTTCGTTTATCTTAATTAGAGAGCCGACTCCTATCTCTAGGCTCTCTAAAATCCAAATAGAAGTCATAATGAGTCCAGCTTTAACCATGTATTTTTATGCTTTCTTATCTATGTATAGAAGGTCACAGTGAGATTATTCTCTAATTAGATAATCTTTATAATAATATTATCATTATCATATTATATCATATTATATAATATTATGACATTAATGTTTTAAGTATTAGTATAGGTGGATTTACATCATCTTCTTTTCCCATCGCAACCATACATACATTCCTATCATTCATCATCAATATCATATAATATGATATAAACATTTATCATACTCCTGTATCTAATATAATAGTTATAGTTTATATACATATATATATTTCATTCATTTAACGCTTACATATTATGTTTAAATATAGAGCTAAATTAAAATATAAAAACTCACAAATTTGACGATAAAAAATCATATAGCTCTTCTCGAAGTGCCATAAATCTAATGGACAAAACTCCTGAATTACCTAGACTGAATAACATGCAAAAGACATTATAATATAAACAATCTAAATTAGCTTTAGTAGATTTATGAAACGAAGCCTAACGGTTTACCGAAATTTTGGCATAATTTTCTCCAAAATTAGATCATTGTCCCTTAAAAAAAATAATAATACTTTTAAATAAATAGTCTATAAACATCACAACAATCAACCTCAACTCAATAACCTCTCTTAGGTCTTTAAATTTAAAATCATCACAGTTACATCAAATCACCAACTCAAATATATTAAGAAAATTATTAATATTATATAAATAAATATCTAATTACATAAGCAATGAGAATGGACTTGGCCTAATGGTTAAAACAAACACCCAAAGATCAAATCCTAGCAAATACAACTTGCAGTAAAACCTCTATAAATTAATAATACTGTGACTCATAAATTCTATTAATTAAAAAATTATTAATTAATCGATAAATTAATAATTTATTAATTTAAAAAGAGTATTTACAATTCAACTAAAAAATTATTATGTTTTACTAATTTTATAATCAATTTAATGAGTTAAATGAATTGAAAAAAAAAATATGATAAATTAAATGTGAATTAATTAAAATGAAATGAAAAAAATTATCAATTGAATATGGATTAAATAAATTAAAAAAATATATATATATTGAATATAAATTAAAGGAAAGGAAAAAAATATGTGAGTGTAATTGTTTAGATTTAAAATAGTTTTTATATAAATCACTTCAAAAAATCTCTTATATATTTCATAGTTACAATGGCTTTCCATATAAAAAAATTTCAAAAATCAACCATGATAAATGAGATGTTTAAAATATTATGTGAATATAGTAAAGAACATTTTACATGCACTAAAAAAAAATTGCATCAATAAATTTCGACAGATTTCACTTAAATGTTAGTCAATGTACAATATCAAATACACTAAAAAAAAAAAAAAATTGCATCAAGAAATTTCTGACAGATATCATTTGAATATTAGTTAAGGTATAATAACAAATATACTTAAGTGAAATTAGATATGAGAATGTACTCAAAATATTAATAACATTTCATAAGTATTTTTTTGCAATTCGAGAGTTTAACCCCAAAACTTCTACATGCAACATGAAAAATTAGAGATGAAATCTAATTAGATTTAAATTTCAAGGAAAAATGAATAACAATAAATTCATATTTTAATAAAGTATCATAGTCTATTATATATATAATATTGATAATTATTAATGATAAATTATTAATTTATAATATAAATGAGACCATATAATTATGTATGAATTTTCAAAAAAGTATTGTCTTATTAATTTATCGAAATTATTAATTTAGTCAACTGGCCCAAGCCGGGACCGGAGAAAATTATTATATAATAAATGTTATTAATTTATAAAGGCTCTTATATATATATATTTTATTTTTTTATTATAAAAAAATAAAATATTCATTTTAAATTCAAAAGAAATTATAAATAAATATTCCATAAAATCTTTATAAAATTACTTGATTTTAACATTTTAAAATTTTAAAATAATTTAATATAATTTATTTAAATAATCAGTTTTAATTTCTAATAATTCATAAATAATTTTCATAAAATACTTTATCGTAAAATAATATTTTTAAAATCATAAAATTTCGAGTTATTGTAATATATATATATATATATATAGAAAGTGTACAGTATGCCTATTTCTTGATTAATGGGATAGCCCATGCAAGCTTTTAGAATCCATTTGTTTGGTATTTTAATGGGGTATTCTTATACAATTTGACCCTTTACTTAAAACATATATATATATATATATATATATATATAAAATGTGCAGTTTGCCTATTTCCTGACTAATGGGATGACCATGCAAGCTTTTAGAATCCATTCAATGCCTAACTCTTAATATTAATATTTATTTTTTATTTAAATATTATTTTTAAAGAATAATTTAACTTTTTAATTAAAAAAATTCAAATTTTTTACAACTATTTAACTATTTAACAGGTAACAATTACAGCTATTGGAAATAAAAAAAAACTAACAACTGCTTCAAAAAACTTTATTAAATATCCACTTATAATAATATTGGTAGAAAATTTCCTTTAATAGATATTAAAGGAAAATTATGAGTTGATTTTGATAATTTATAAATTCATTTGAAAAATGTATAATAAAAAAAGAACCACCATTGCCGATTTAAGATGTGTTTAATTAGATTTTTCTCAAATATCTTCAAAGGATGGGTTTTCTATCTTTCTCTCTTTTTCATTTTTGTTTCTATTAGATCTGAGTCTCATATTTGAGGTTGTTGCTGGTTTCTAACCTCAAGTCTATTATTTCATTTATTTTCATATTTTATTTTTTCATTTAATGGGGTTTTTTATTTAGTTTGAATTTTCTCTATACTTTTTATTGTGTTTCTTTGATTTTTATTACTTGGAAGGTTCATTAACAATAAATTTTCACAAAGAAAACAAATTTAGGCTACTTAAAAATCTAATAATTTTTTATAGAGATTATTCATTCAGTCTATTTATAAATTAAGATTTTTTTAGTAATTATTTTTCAACCGTTCCTATTATTTTTATGGTTTGCTGTTATTTTTCTTTCAAAATTTTATTTAAAATTAATTTAGAGAATTCCTTTATTTTGTAATAATTGTGAGATGCAAATAAGTTAACTTAGTAATCATGGGCTTGAAAATCTTAAGATGTGTTTGATTTTTTATTTACTAGTGCTATTTCGATTTAGAATTGCTATTTCTTTTTTATTTTTATTCTTTAACCAATTTTCTTGCAAAAATGTTGAAGTCTATAGAATTTTTTGGAAATATAAAAATGTTGGAATATTTTAGTTCATAAATTTTTTTATTAATTTTATAATTTTTAATTTATTGTCCGATTAAGTTTGATTGGTTGATGAAAAATTGAATTCTATTTACTTTTTTGTTTGGTTTGTGGGATAGTGAAGAAAAGAGAATTAATGTTTTTTCTTTTCTTTTTTAAGAATATTTTATTTCATATAAAATTTAACCAAAAAAAAAAAATTCTTTAATTATATCAAATATGAATTTTTAATAAAAAATTAAAATTCATATATTTAATTGTCAACATATGTTGCACTTTTCTGGTTTTCTAGCAAAATCAATCAATTGAAATTTCTAACTGTTTTGTTCTGTTTCTCTCCACCAGATACATTATTTTGTTATCCTCTCTCTGAAGTCTTAAGTCTGCAAATTTTGCAGAGACGAAAGAGAGAGAGAATAAGAGGAAGGAATGCTCTTGTAAATGGCAGCTACACAACTTCTCACAATTCATTGATAGGTACTCTCTCTGTCTACGTATTTATGCTTTTTGCCTCCACTGTTTATATAGATCTTCTTTTTCTTCTTCTTCTCTCTGATTGAGGTCCAACTATACATTTCTTAATATATGTTTTCTATATATATATTTTTTAAGATTTATATCATTTCGCCGATAACTTTTGATGCTATACGCGTTTGAATCTAATGTCTGTTTGTTTAGATCTTAGGGTTTTTGATCTTCTTTTTTTGTATTTCATTTTTTTCTTTTGATATTTGTGTTCTGTTTGGTTGCTCATAAAATGTGGAAATGGAAAACACACTACGTTGAGGTGAGCTTTTACAGGAAAAGTTCCTTTTTACCGGCAATCGTTGATGTGATAAAACATAAGTTTTCGCTTATTCAGAACATGGATGTATGCATTCTTTAAGTTAGGCCAAGGACTATTTAGATCTAGTGTACCACCATGCAAACTATAGGTAGAAGTGGAGCCGGAGGTTAACTCGGCACCGAGCAGTAACACTAATAAGACAAATTTTCATGTTTACAGTTGCAAACCATTCTTATCTTATATTCATATTTATATTTTTCATTTGATAACATTACTGATTTATTCATTAACATCTATTCAACAAAACGTGCTATAGTTATTTCATGTCTTAAATTAATACTTTAAATGACTTCTCTCTGAAAAAAAAACTAATAAACTATGTTGTTTCTATTAACCAAACTTGAGTAACCTTAAGTTTGTTAATCCAAAAAATCTAGCAAGCTGTGAAAGCATGACTCTAATTTTGTTCTTGCAATCTGCTATATCCTTTTAAATGACATGTTACATATGCGGATAGAGGAGACTGCATGGTATTGTCCGTATTTATTGTTTTTATTATTATTTTTTTAGGTGTCTCTATTGCTGTTGAAGTCAGAACGTCTACATTTGCTCCACATCTGGATCTGCAGCTTATTAGAAGAAAATTGGTGGTTTCTTCTCTTATGATCTGAACCGTTAGTCTCATTGGATAACTTATAACATTCAAAATTCAGCGACCTAGTTCAGGGGGCGACCTGCCCCAAGGCAACGATTACAGCCCTTTTCCTGTGGCCCGAAGGGTGAATTCCTTCCATACAGTGATGATGGATGATGACGTTGAGGGTGGTAATTTGGGGCCTTACCAAGAGAGGCCAAGAATTTTCCCCAGCATGCGTAGTAAATCTTATACTCCATTTGTGAGTAACTAATGCTCACCTCTCTTCTTTAGATTGTCTGGTCACAAACTTTTATGGGGCTATGGGTCTGTGCTGCCTTTCGATTTTGTAATTGTAGTTCTCTATCATCTTCTCGTTGCACTACATAATTTATCCTTGATTAACATTTTTTATGAAAAATAAAAACTCGGTGAAACATACAAAGGTTAGTTTTTCTGCTGGAGTTGTTTCAGTTTTTTCTGGTAAACTTTGTGTAGGTCTGGATTTTTGTGATGGAGATACATAAATAAATGTTCCTTCAAAAGAATAAAATTATTTGAGTTTTCAATATGGCTATTTCTGTACCATCTTTGCTCTTTTCTTCCGTGGAAGTTGCTAAACAAAATTCTTTCCATGCTAGGTTGTTAGCTGTTCCTCTCAATTTTGCCACCAGGAATGGTTTCATGGTATTAACTGCAACAGTAGTTTTGTTGCTTTTGGTGAATGGTTGTACTTTGATTTGACATGATAATCATGGTTTGTGCCTGTATCTATCTAACCTTGTGTAGTTTGGAACTGCCAGAGGCAGTGGTAAAATAGAGAAGCCTAAAAGATGAGAAAGATAAATCTGTTCATGACAAATAAGCAGAAATCTTTTCATTTTCTGCAACTTTTTCTATTGCCATTATGATTTTTGCCTCTTCCTTTTTCAGACAATCAATTTTCCTTTGTGCAGATTATTCGGGTTCTCATGGGAATTAATGTCCGTTTCCTTTTTATACTTTTGCTCTTGGGTTTAGGAGCCATCTTTTACATCGGAGCAAGTACTTCTCCAATTATTGTTTTTGTCTTTACAATCTGTATCATCAGCTTCCTTTTAGCGATATATCTAACTAAGTGGGTACTGTCAAAGGATGAGGGGCCTCCTGAAATGGTTCAGGTACATAATCTCTAATGCATTTGGCCTAATATATCAATTCCTGTTTTCATTATAAAATCTTTTATTTAATTAGTGATTGTAAATCGAATGAATACTACTTTTTAGCTTTCTATGTATTCATTATTGCTTGGAAGCGAATTCAGATAGAATTTCTGGATCTTCATAGTTTTGACATGGTGTTTGACTGCTTTGAAACAAGTTGTGTTGAAATCTCTAGGATCAGACGCAGATGTATCCGTATGTACTATGCAGTCCATTTTAGTGGTCAATATTTTTAAGTTTTAGGCAAGTATCTGAATGGTTTTCTTCTCCTTGTGATATTTGAGCCATACTCCATTTTGTTAATGGTTTTTAGCCTATAAAAAAATGAATAAACTAGGGGGAGCAACTGAGCTTCTCGCCTTACTTTCTAGATATCAGATGCAATCCGTGATGGAGCTGAAGGTTTCTTCAGAACCCAGTATGGGACTATCTCAAAAATGGCAATGTTGCTAGCCCTGGTGATACTCTGCATATATTTGTTCCGTAGTACAACTCCTCAGCAAGAATCCTCTGGCCTCGGGAGGTGATTAAACGTGTCAAAATTTGCAGTGGTATACAACACTTGCTTTAGTTCGTGATGGCAATTATTTTTTTATTTCATTCATGCAGGTCGACATCTGCATTTATCACTGTCGCTGCATTTCTTTTGGGGGCTTTATGTTCGGGTATAGCAGGTTATGTTGGGATGTGGGTGTCTGTTCGTGCAAATGTTAGAGTTTCTAGTGCTGCAAGACGGTCAGCTAGAGAGGCATTGCAGGTTGTCCCTTATTGTTGGGAAAAAAATCCCACATCGAATAATGATAAAATAAATAAAGAGTTTATAAGTGAGTGGGTGTTGGACTTAGCACAAGTCAATTGGTTTTGTGCAAGTGAGTTCTAACACTTGCCCATTTATAAATCCGGCCCATGAACTTTAATACTTATATGGTCCATTGATTTCTTTAACAGTTGGAGAATTTGTGTTTTAACTTGAAAATATAATGTGCAGATTGCTATACGTGCTGGTGGTTTCTCTGCCTTGGTTGTTGTTGGTATGGCTGTAATTGGTATAGCGATCCTCTATGCTGCATTTTATGTTTGGTTGGGAGTGGATACTCCAGGTTCAATGAAGGTTACTGATTGTATGTTACAGCTTCCCTTCTTTGTAACTGTGTGCGCTTTTTCTATTTTGACCATCTTGTTCAGCATTTTTTAACCTTTTGTTTTGTTAGTTGCATCTGATAATTTGTTTGCTTTTCATGTTTTTTTTTCTTTCAGTGCCTCTTCTCCTCGTGGGATATGGCTTTGGAGCTTCCTTTGTTGCGCTGTTTGCTCAGTTGGGTGGTGGAATATACACAAAAGCAGCTGATGTTGGGGCGGACCTTGTTGGGAAAGTAGAACAGGGAATACCTGAAGATGATCCCAGAAATCCTGCAGTGATTGCAGATTTGGTATTTACCCCTCTTTTGTTACTGATTTTGTGGACTTGTTCCAATGGCGCATTTATCACAGTTGAAAAATTATGGTTTAAAGAAATTATAAAAATATATTTTTGTTTATTTTCAATATTGAACTAACTAAATTCTTAACATTAAAAAGGTTGGAGACAATGTGGGTGATTGTGCTGCTCGAGGTGCTGATCTTTTTGAAAGTATTGCTGCTGAAATTATCAGTGCTATGATACTTGGGGGAACAATGGCTCAACGTTGTAAAATTGAGGGCAAGTATTTATACTTATTGTTGTGCCATCTTTCCATCATCCTGATGGCAATTTGGAAGGGCATAACATCCCTTTCATGGTGCTTGCTATGATTAAATTACTCTTGAGAGTTGTCATATGGTCAGCTTATCATGTTTTATGTCAGTGTTGGAATGAACTAGGAGCAGCAGCATGTAACAAAGCCTTTTCTGTAATTGACATGCTCAGTTTTCTGCATTTTGTGATGATTTTGCCTACCCCTAAATTGTTTTGCATTTTTGTCTCAATTGGGCCATCTGTCGTCTTTAGTGGATTCACTTTTGTCCTTTTCTTGCAGATCCTTCTGGCTTCATCTTGTTTCCTCTTGTTATTCATTCTTTTGACCTGGTTATTTCTTCAATTGGAATACTTTCAATTAGGAGTACTCGTGACTCTAGTGTGAAGTCTCCTATGGAAGATCCAATGGCAATCCTTCAGAAAGGATACTCTGTTACAATAGTTTTGGCAGTTGTCACATTTGGTGCGGTAATATGTCTTCGAAAATTGAAACATCTTCGTGTTCTCTTCAACTGATAACTGCTATTGCAGTTTTGTTTTTGTTTTTTTTGGAATTATTCTTTCTTTTAACTATATTATTGTTGAGCCTTTGTCCAAACTTGTCCCAGTATGAAAATCCTGGACTTTTCTGATTTTTATTTGTTTTGGTACTAACATATGTTTTTTGCTTGTATTGTGCATATTTCAGTCTACCCGTTGGATGCTTCATACAGAACAAGCACCTTCAGCATGGTTTAACTTCGCCTTGTGTGGGTTGGTTGGTATTATCACAGCATATGTTTTTGTCTGGATCACAAAATACTATACTGACTACAAGCATGAGCCCGTACGCACATTAGCTCTTGCTAGCTCCACTGGTCATGGGACTAACATAATTGCAGGCATGAGTTTGGGCCTGGAAGCAACGGCCCTTCCTGTTCTTGTTATTAGTATATCTATTGTTTCGGCTTATTGGCTGGGGCAGACCTCAGGTCTGGTGGATGAAGCTGGAAAGCCAACTGGTGGGTTGTTTGGTACAGCAGTGGCAACAATGGGAATGCTAAGCACTGCTGCCTATGTTCTTACGATGGATATGTTTGGTCCTATTGCTGACAATGCTGGTGGAATTGTTGAGATGAGCCATCAGGTAATAATTTGTTATCATTTTCTTTGTTAGCAATGTGGGTCCTCCACATTTCATTTTGATTTATGTTCTATAAATGTATCCATACAGCCAGAAAGTGTTAGGGAGATTACTGATGTTCTTGATGCGGTTGGAAACACCACAAAAGCTACAACTAAAGGTTTTGCCATTGGATCTGCAGCACTTGCATCTTTCCTTCTATTTAGTGCGTATATGGATGAGGTTGCTACATTTGCTCATGAACCTTTCAAGCAGGTAAACTTCATTGTCCTTTCACCTATTTATTTCTTGTCCTCAATGCTTCAGCACACTTTCATCTTACTTTCATATTTTCAATTCACTTCCAGGTTGACATTGCCATCCCTGAAGTTTTTATTGGTGGATTGTTGGGTTCAATGCTTATTTTCTTATTCAGTGCATGGGCCTGCTCAGCAGTTGGCCGAACTGCTCAGGAGGTTGTTAATGAAGTAAGAAGGCAGTTTATCGAGAGGCCAGGTATTATGGTGAGTATCTGTTGCTAGAGGAATTATTCAATGTTCCCATTGCACTTAAAAATAGTGTGCCCTCATTCCACAATCATGTGGACTCCATAAATGACTGAGAGGTGGGTAGGTGCACTATTTTCTTAGACACCAGGTGTATTGTAGAATTTCCCCTGTTCCCATGGTGTTTTCTTTTTGCACTGATGCTCTGGGTCAATGCACTTTTTTCAAATACTGTCAGGACTACAAGGAGAAACCAGATTATGGTCGCTGTGTTGCAATTGTGGCATCTGCATCGCTGAGGGAGATGATAAAACCTGGTGCTTTGGCTATTATATCACCTATAGTGATTGGTAGGTCAATCATATCCTTGTAATTTTTTTTTCTGTTTAATACTTCAATTTTTCTTCTACTTTACCTGCTAAGGGCTTATTATTAGTTTATTTGCCTTCTGCTTACTATATTTATTGGGAATTAATCATTAAAAAGCTGTGGAAAGTTTAAGTGGCCTATATTTTAGCACAGGGAATAGTAGTTTCTTCATCATGTATGTTACATAGTATATATGAGTCAGTTGAGTTTAATGCAACCATGCACGGAAAACCTTTCTTTCCTTTTTTAAAATAATTTATTTCTGCAAATAGAAGGATTCTATTATCATTGTGACATTTGATCCTTTTCTCAAGCCTATTCTATTGTTCTATTACCGCCAGTTATTTTTTGTGTGTGATCTTGACTGCCAATTCTGTTTAGTCATAATTTGCAACTTGAGGAACTTATTTATCTTCATTTTTTCACCCTTTGTTCCTTGTATATATCATACTTTTGATGCTTATGTGAGCATTTGGTGATTTTTCTCTCTATTGCTTGCAGGTTTTCTTTTCCGGATTTTGGGTTACTATACAGGACATCCTCTACTTGGAGCTAAAGTTGTGGCTGCCATGCTGATGTTTGGAACAGTTTCTGGCATTCTTATGGCTCTTTTCCTAAACACTGCGGGTGGTGCATGGGATAATGCAAAGAAATATATCGAGACGGGGGCTCTTGGAGGCAAGGGGAGTGATTGCCATAAAGCAGCAGTTACTGGAGATACGTAAGTATTGTCGTTATCTGGTGGTGTTTTTACATTTGCAGTATTTCTTTTGGTCCTTGAAGGTTTGAGCTCTCTGCAAGTAATTGTGCTTGCACTAATAGAATTATGAGATCCGAGAAAAGATTTAGAATTAGGATAGCCTCTGCCTCTAGGTGAAATGAATGGTTCTTTGGTCTGGTCTTGACAAAGGACGAGAGTGATTGGGGACCTTAAGCGATTCCTTCCTGCTCCTATGCCTGAGTTGTGATCAGTTAATGAAGAAAAAGATCCAAGTTGAGACCCTCATATGTCAGATGAATCCTCTCTCTTTCTATGATCTTGTCAGATGTTCTATATCTAGTTAGTTGCTATTTCTGTTTTCTCCAATGATGTGCTTTTGTTTAAAAGTAGGGGGAATGTACAGGATTTCTGCTGTATACCTTTTAACCTAATCATCTAATTTAACATTGTGAAGTAAGCACTTAAAATAGCAATTTGTGCTATATCGTATTGCCATTTTCAGCCATTTTTTGAAAATGGCAAGTATGTTTATAGTTAGCCTCATTGTTGATTAATTTCTGAATATTTTGGTGGTGTGTGCAGTGTAGGAGACCCATTCAAAGATACAGCTGGACCTTCGCTTCATGTCCTGATAAAAATGTTAGCAACAATCACGCTGGTCATGGCTCCTGT
>CANXYC010928990.1:0-135844 GCA_948193065.1 Aleurites moluccanus | reverse complement strand
ATATATATATATATATGCTTTTTATTATTGTTACAATTATTTTTTTAATTTAATATTAATTTAAAATTTTAAAAAAATAACATTCATAAAAATTAATTAAAAATAAATAAAAATCTAATTTTTGAAAAAAAAAATAAGTTTTAAATGTATTAATTAATAAAATAGATAAATTTTGCATTGTACATTTAACTATTTTTAAAATTTTTTATCACCGATATTTTATCTGTATTTTTTTTTAAATTTATAATAAAATAATAACGATTTATAAAAAAAATATTTTTAATTTGAAATCGATAAATCGAATGTGATCAAACTAAATTAATCTAATGAAATTAATAATTTAATTATAATAATATTTTAATTAAATTTAAAAAAAATTATTAATTTAATTTAATAATAATTTTTTAAATTAATTAAATCGAATTAATATCCTCTTGTTAAAAATAACTTATATATATATATATATATATATATATATATATATATATAGTTGGATTTTTTTTTTTTTTTTTTTTTCCTGGGGCAGTGACCCCTATAAAGTAAAAAGTGTATCCGACCCTGATTATGTGCTAGCAAAATCAAAGTAAAAAAAAAAATTTCAAAGCAAATTAATGATTTTATAAAAGCAAATACAACTATGCACTAATTAAATAAATATTAATAAATTTATATTTTTATCTTTATCAAAACAAAATAATATAAAATAAAAAAAAATACTTACATATTTTTTTGGTAAATAAATATTCGTATATATTAATCACATAAAATAATAAAAATATGGTGGTATCTTTAGCATTTTGCTCAACACGCGACGAAACAGATCCCATTACCACAAGTATCTTGATTCTTGTGGACCCCTACCAGAATCCCAGCTGCAACAAATAACGGTCAACAATTTTTAATTGTTTTTTTAATTTTTTTTAAAAGCTTCAAAAACTTCCTAAATAGAGCTCAAACTAAATTTTCATGGAGTCACTGTGTCCGAATTTCGATCTCTCGCGGATCTCTATAAGACCTTCAAAACATGCTTTACTACCTCTCTTCTCTTATCGGAGTCGAATTTCGAGCTTAAATAGGCCTAATTTTGTCAGAAAATGGAGGCTCAGTGCTTCTTCTTCGCTTCATCATCACACGGTTAAAACGGACTCCAAACCTCAATCCAACGCTCCAGATTTCATTAGATCCATCGGAAAAGGTTTTATTGGTTTTGCCGCCGCCGCTACTGCTCTTGCTTCTCTTTGCTCTGACTCTCTGGCTTTTGCGGAGTCCTTAACTGTCGCTTTTCCTGTTTCCCGCCCTCGCGAGGTGTCACCTATTGTTCTGTTGCTTAATTAGTTTTTTTTTCCTGAAAATAAATTGAAATTTTGACTCTGATTGGATGATTATTATTAGTATTGAATGGTTAATTACTGAGTAAATAAGGTTGGATTGTTAGGTGAATACAGTTCAAAGAACGCTTGTGGAGGCTTGGGGTTTGATTAGAGAATCATTTATAGACCCAACATTTAACCATCAAGGTAAATCTAATTAATTTGGTGTTTCTTTTTAAATAGTTATCCATTTTTGCTTTTACTCAATTGTGTATAAAGTTTAATCTATCAATTTTTTAGGTCTCGAGTTTCAATATATTTGTTTATGGTTTTGAAAATATATGTATTTGGTTTTGTTATTTCTTATGCAGATTGGGATTTGAAGTTGCAGCAAACAATGGTGGAAATGTTTCCTCTGAATTCAGCTGATGCTGCATATACTAAAATCAGTGGAATGCTTTCTACTCTTGGGGATCCCTTTACTCGTATTATCAGCCCAAAGGTGTGTTGCAATTAATTTCTTGTTTCAGCTTACGTTAATTTTTCATTTCAAATTCCTTCTGTTTTGTATTTAACTTGAAAAACAGCATCTTTTCAATTTTAAAATCTACATTGAAATGATGTCACTGTAATTATACAAACCGTGGTATGGCTTCTGATTTCAGGAGTACCAGACTTTTAGAATTGGAAATGATGGAAATTTGCAAGGAGTTGGAATATTTATAAATGTTGAACCAAAGACCGGTCATTTGGTCAGTGACACAGACTTTTTCATCATTTGTTCATTTTATGACTAGTAACTATATTCATTTGTTGGCAATTCGGGGGATATCTATCTAATATACTAGAAATCCTGCTTTGAGAAGTTCTTATTTTACAACAATCTTATTTTAATTGCTGTATTGACTGTGAAGAAAAGTGCAGGGTGCTAGTGAGGCAAAAATTCTTGGTACTATAAAATAAAGTTGTATCAAGTTTATAGGGTCTTAGATCATAATCCACATGGGTTTTGTTTTTGGATAAAAATCGAGTCTTACAGTCTTTTTATACTGCTAAACTATCTTTTGTAGATTTTTTGGGTTATCTCCCAATGTTAGAGGAGAAAGCTCTTAAAAATTACTGTAATAATTTATATTGATTTCTTTCCAAAGGGTTTCTTATTTTATTTCTGCAGGTTGTTTTATCCTGTGTGGAGGGTAGCCCAGCTGCTCGTGCTGGCATACATGACGGAGATGAATTGATTGAGATTAATGGTATTTTTCCAATCATACATTTAACCTTTCTCTTTATGACAATGAAAATGTGGTCCAGTTTATTGCTTATTAACAACTGTGAAATCATAACCTTGCACATCATGCTATCAGCTTCATCCCTACAATTACTAGATTATTTATGCTCAAAGCTCCTACCAAATGAATTACCAATTTTTTTGGTTAATGAGAGTGACACTGCTGCTAGTCTTCAGTTAATTAAGTTTGCTTGTCTCCATTATTCCTTAACATAGCTTTTTGCTGAGTGCTATTAGAATGTCCTCCTGCCTTATTGGGAAAAATGTATTTGGAAAGAGGCTTATAAATTTGAAATAGCTATTGTTAACTTTCCCAGATTACGGTAAATATGATGTTTGAAGTTTGACAAGCCTTGGTATATTTCTAACGGTAAATGTTCAATGGTCTCATCAATATTCAAAAAGAGAAGTGGGAACTGAAAATGTTGAAAGATAATATCATCAAGGGCTTCAGTGATTTGCAGTTCCTCTACGAGCCAACATTGTCTTAGCCTGCTATGTATATGCGGACTATATAATGTGGTTTTTGTTATTCCCAGTTTATCTTGGAGCATTACAAGTTTGTTAGAATTCAAGGAAGTTCAAAATTGAGTTAATTGAGTATTAAGGTTTCTGCTGTTTATCCTTTTAGATAGAATTTACAGAATATACCAACTATTACTAAGGCATATAGTCTTGTAGAATGCTGAGGCAAATCCTTGCTTCCACATTTGTTTATCACAAAATCTCTGACAAGCTTCTCCTTCTTCTCAATTCCTGTAACAAGCAAAAAAGCAAAGGTCTGTTTCTAGAGCTGGGCATGATCTATAAAGGGCTTCTGTACTCTTTTTTTTTTTTTTCAGATTCTGCCATTTCAATTTGACTAAATCATTTTAACCTCAAAACTCATTTTTCATGCAATATCAGGCGAGAGGCTTGATGGTATTGATAGCGAAGCTGCAGCACGGAAGCTTCGAGGACGTGTTGGAACATCTGTTACAGTAAAAGTCCACAGTGTAATCATCAATTCTCATTCTGTTATCTAAATGAACAATTATATGCTGTTACCAATTATTGTATGGAATAATTTTTTATTATGTTCTGACATATTTTTGAGCAGCAATTTGTTAGTCACATTTTTGCATTTTTACTGAACTCATTCACTTATTTGAACATGGCAATGTTTCTTTTATGTTGATATTGTATCTGAATTTGCTGTTATACTTATCCATCAAAATGCATAAAAGAGGACCTGCTGTATACTCCTTCAAAAACAAAAATCTCTGGTTCTTGATAGAATCTCAAAACATGGACCAGATTCTCTTGCTGTATCCTAGGATATGGAACTCTTGGATAATTTTCACACAAGGGTAACTAGACTGAGCAACATAGCTTTGTGGAATTTATTTATAGAACTTTTTCCTGTAATCTGATTTCATCTCAGTGAACTCTGCATAGCATTTTTCCTAGTCAAGAAATGATTTATCTGAAGACATTTTCAAACAATGAAAGCTTTTGCATTTTTAATTGTTAGAAATTTCTTGCAAAGAGACGATTCGAGTTAGCATATGTTGTAGGGTTTGTGAACATGTGAAATAGGGTGAATGTTTTGATTTGACAGTTGTCCCTAGTATATGATTTCTTTTCTTGTCTTTTCTCCAGGCAAAAGATTCAACAACTGATTCTAGTGTCAGAGAGGTATTAAATCTATCATTATTTTGCATAACATTGGTATTGTTTCTGGCCTGTCTTTGATAATTTTCAAAAATGGTGTGGTAGGACCTTTTTAACATTGTATTGTTGTATTAGTTGTCTTATTTTTATTTTTATTTTATTCAGAACTGATATAGAAACATGTGCCATCTGCTTGAAGGTAAATCTGCCTCGTGAGTACATCATGTTATCCCCAATATCAAGCACCATTATACCGCACAGAACACCAGACGGCCATCAAACAAAGACTGGTTATTTGAAACTCTCAACATTCTCACAGGTAGTGATTACAGTAAAACTTATGCCAAGCAAAATTCTCCTATTTGTTTATAGTAATTATTATTTTTGGTACAATGGATATTGAAATGCTTGCTTTGTATGTTCTAAATATGAGAAGTCTTTCTATTTCATTCTGACAGAATGCTGCAGCTGATATGGCAAATGCCATACAAGAAATGGAAACTCAGGGTGTACATTCATATATTCTGGATCTACGGAACAACCCAGTATGTTTTTAGTTATCATCATAGAAAGAAACTCAAGAGTTTCAATATCTGGCCTTCAGTTTTTAGATCATTTATACAGTAGCTCTTACTGTCCTTCATTTCATCTTACAGGGGGGTCTGGTAAAAGCAGGACTTGATGTTGCCCAAATGTGGCTAGACGGGGATGAGACGCTCGTTAATACTATTGATAGAGATGGGAATATGCTCCCCATCAACATGGTGGATGGGCATGCCATAACACATGATCCACTTGTTGTGCTTGTAAGACAATTTTGATAATTTTCCTTTCATACCAAGTGGTGACAATAATTATTAGCATCTTCTAAAGACATGGAAGTTCAAAGATATTTTGGCATGAATTGCTCGGTCAATAACTTTCCTCATTTTAAACTTACTTTCTGTTATTACTAGAGAGGTACTCAATTTTGCAAGTTGATTCTTGCACGTCTCCAGATGCTAACATCATTGAGAACCTTTGAAGGAATTTCTGAAGTTCCAAATGCATTTAAATGGAATTTCTCTGTTATAGTCATACCTGCCAAGATAATGACTTTGAACTTTTACCACTTGAAACAGATCAATGAGGGAAGTGCGAGTGCAAGTGAGATTTTAGCTGGTGCACTGCATGACAATGGCCGAGCTATCCTTGTGGGGCACAAAACCTTTGGCAAAGGAAAAATTCAGGTATCGTTTCTCATTTGTGACCGTGTATAAGACAAAGTATTCCAAAGAAATTTTCCCTAAAGAAAAAGATAAGAACTATCTATTTCTCCAGTGTATAATTACCTTGGTTGAAAAATAATCGAAGACATCCTCACCCACTTGTGTGCAAATAAACAAGGAATAATGGGCAGGCCATATATTTTATGGCGAGCATCAGCATGGACATATTCTTGGTTGAAAAATATTCTGATGAATAAACCTTTCTGGTGAACATCCTTTATATATGTGGTGCTAATTGTACTGTTTCCAGTTTATCTTTCTGAGGACATCGGGATATTATATAATCATTGCTCACCACTTTTATCAAGTTTATTTTATTGTCCAATATATATGCATTGATTCCTATGTTTTCTTAATGTATATATCTATGTATATATATTTTCTTCCTGCAGAATGTAACAGAGTTGCATGATGGATCTGCTCTATTTGTAACGGTTGCAAAGTATCTTTCACCTGCACTTCATGACATAGATCAGGTTGGCATAATGCCTGATGTTAAGTGCACGACAGACATGTTGAATTCATTCATGGAATCAATTCTGAAGAATAAGAGTTCAGCCTCATCTCTTGAAGCAGATTCCTGTATTATGGTAGCAGAACATGAATTGGACATTCAAGAATCCGGAGGAACTGCATCTTAAAAGGTGTACAGCGTTCTGCTGTTTCTTTAACTTTCATTCCTTAAAAAAATTTGATGTATAGAAATGAAGTAAGAACCAAAAACAATTACCTCACGGTATATTTATGTTAGATTAGAATTAAAAACCACATTAAAATTAAAAAAAAAAAAAAAAAAAAAAAAAATTATTATCCATTATATCATTTAGCTCTGTAACATAATCAAACATCAAAAAGAATGAATACAATGCAATAATCCTCGAACCACATTCAAAACCAACAAATTATACATAGGAAAGCAAAAACACCCATCTTTATATATACTTGTTAACGCCTCAATAGAGCAATAAAAGACAGAACAAGCGAAGAGGCGACCATGGCACTAGACACTGGTAGGGAGAATCCTGCTCCAGTATCCATTGAAGGACCTGGTGCTGGTGCCAACTGTGCATATACATTAGTATTCGCCACGAAGATGGTGGCAATGCAGACAATAATAATAGCCTTAAAACTGCTGAATTGAGCCATTGTTAGTGAGTATTTTTTTTAATGGAAATGTGGGGATGAGGAATAGGAATTGATGGCAATTATAAGCAAAGAGTTGTGGTGGGTGGAAGAAAATGGATTGTATTAATGAGGTATATATAGAGGTAGATTATGGACCCCACACATTGAGCTGTGTGTCATTGACAGGTAAGCTGACTGGTCCACTGAGCGTACCTTGAAAGGCTAGAGGACTAAGTGGGTCCGTGTTGTGGACGGCGCCTCATAGGATCTTGACACGTTGCAATCATGGTTGTTGGCTTTCCAACGTTGTGTTGGTTGGGATGTTTCGGCGGAGTAAGCGCCAAGCATGTCTAAGGTCTTGCCATTTTCAATTCTTCCCTGGACTCATTGTTGGGGTGTTTGAGATCGATTATGAAAACAAAAAGGTTATCAATAATAAAAAAATTATTATTTTAAAAATATTTTTAATAAAAATATTTTTTAAAATAAGTTAAATTTTAATATTTATAAAAAAATTAATTAAAATCAAAATTTATTATTTATTTTTATTATTAAATATTTAAATAAATTATTTTAAATTAAAAATTCAATCTTTCTTAGTTGAGAATCCAAATATCACTAAATATAAAATATCCTTTTGAATCAATTTAATATAATAATTTTATTTTAAGCTCATATAGGCTCAAATTATAACTTAGACATTTTGGACACGTAGTCAAACTAAATTAAAGAAAATATATTAATAATAATTTAATCCATTTAAAATATTTTTTCTTTCTTTCTTTATTTCATCTTCCTCGTTTCTTTATCCCCTATCACGCCTCTTTCTTCTTTTATCGACTCTGATTTTAGTTTTATTCAATCACTGTCGCCACTGCTCCACAAGACCATATCGCTTCGCCCAACCACGAAACTACATTATGAACGGGGCCATGGCCATCCCCCATTTTTTAAATAAAAAATATTTACTATATATTTGTATAAATATCCAAGTTTCTACGTGTTTATTTTTTATTGGTAAAATTAATTAAAAAACTGTTTAAAATTTTTTAAAGAATTATGATATTATATATCTCACCTACTCTCTAATTTTTTTTTTTGTTTTTATAAAAAAATTAAATTTACTTTATTTTTTCTTTTTCTTGGTGGTTGTGACTAATGTGTTTTTTATTTTTTAAATATATTAAATTTATAATACTTTATTAATATAAATAAAAATATTTAGTAATTAACTAATTCTTTCTACATTTACAGTTTTAAAGACCTCTATTATTAAACTATTATCATAATAATTACAAAATAATATTTAAATTACTTGATAAGAATAAAATATATATTTATATATTTAAGTTAGTATAAATACATGTATTTATGAGAAAAAAATTTAGAAGTATTGGATTTATATAATGTATATACTTTTTTTTTTTTTTTTACCAATTTATCAATAATATAATGTTAGTTACTCTATTAACATTGTCTTTAAAAATAATACAGTGTGAGTTAGTGGATCAAGGTTACCTCTTTTTTTAAATATTTGTTCATTTTTCTTATAAAACAAAAGAAAATATTGCAGAATATATGAGATATAAAGTGTTATAACTCTTTAAAATCTTATTGCTGCTTCTATACGTTTCGTTCATTTCTTAGCTTTCCCCGATTTGTAATCCTGGCTTCGCGGCCGTTATCAATCGCAATCCAAGGTCATCTATGTTTTGTTTCTTGATTTTCAATTTTAATTTTAAGTTTTGCTATTCAATCTCTGGTTTCTCGTACCTTAATCGCCTTCTCCCTTTTATTGTTAATTCTTATTGCTGAGTGTTTGTAAATTTGAGAGTTGTTGTGATTGGTGAAGGAGCGTGAGTGGGTATAGAAGTTGAAAGGGAAAGGAAGGGAATTAAATTTAGAAAGAGAAAGCGGTGGATTTAGGGTTTTAGTTAGCCTCACTGTCGAGTCTTTGGTGAGGACTATTGTTGCGCTTAAAGGCTTTTGAGTGATGCCGGCTAGACCTAATTTTTGAGAATTCATTCAGCAGCCACAAGGCGGTGAATTTAAAAGACTTTTTTTTTTATTTAATTTTCAGTTTCTTTATTGCTTCAATGGTATACAATGAAGAAGAAATTTAGAATTTGACTTTTGTTAAATGAAGCAATTTTTCAGGAGATTTTGTGTTTGAGATTGCATCATCTGCTTCCCAATGCTAATCTGATGAGTTATTGGCCATAAGCTCCCAGCTAATAGCCAATTCGCAAGCTCGGCAATCAGATCTATTCACTGACTTCGATCTTGGCCTTCACTGAAGAACCAATGATGGCTTTCGCGAGCAACGAACCCTACTGCATGTCAAGCTAGTGCGCGTCAAGTTGTTGTTCATGCTTTTCTTATTGTCTTTTCCAGTCCCATCATCTTTGTTTTTTGTTGAGTTTATTTATTTTGCAATTTATTTCATTTTTCCGTTGTTTCTTTTATTTTATTTTTTTCAATTTTTTCAATTTCAATTTTTTTAATTTTTCTCTTTTGTTTTAGAAAAACCCAAATTCTACTTTTTTTTTATTATAAATATACAATTTTAATTTCTCACTCTCTCAATAGTAAGTGTATAAATTGCGCTCAATGGTCTAGTCAAAATTGTGTTAATTTAAACTTAAAATGAAATATTTATCTTAAATTGATTCAAGAAGTTATTTTAGATTTAGTGGTTATTTGGCAAAAAATTTTAATGCAGCCGTTAGATGTTTAGTTTTCAACAGTTGCATTATATCCGTTTGGCTATCACAGTTATTAATTGTTAGACAATCAATCAACTATTTATAAAAATTTCAATTTATAATTTTTTTAAAAAAATTTCTTTTTTTTAAGTAAAAAATATTAAATTATCCTTTAAAACAATAAGTTATTAGGTAATAACCATCAACTATCAACTACCAATCACAACTATTAGCAACAATTATCAGTAACAGTTAATAACTATTATAAATAATTAAGTGAGTGTTTGGTAAAAATTTTTAATACAGTTGTTAATTGTTTTATTTTCAACAGATGTATCATAGTATTTTATTATTGACAATAATTAGTTGTTAAATAGTCAAATAGTTATTATTCGCAAAAGTTTTAAATCAGAGCTTTTCTGAAAAAAAAATTTACTTATTTAATTAAAAAGATTAAATTATCATTTAAAAATAATATTTAAATAAAAAAAATATATAATAATATTTATCCTTAATAGTTATTGAATATAATAACAATTAACAACTAATAATAATTTTTTAAACACTTATAATAATCAATTATTAGATAACAACTAGCTATTAGATAACACTCATCAATTATCCATAAAAGTTAATATCTACTATTAACAACTAAATTAGATGGACTCTAAACTTATGGGGGCTTTAATTGAATATTAGATGATAAACATGGGAGGAAATTGAATATTTAATCATTGCTAAACTACAATTTAAAATTTTTAATTATATATATATTGTTAGGTATAGCTCTGTGTCTTAATATTATTTGTCGTTATTTCAATTAGAATTTGATAAATGACATCGAAAGAGTACAATCGAAATTAAATTAAATATTGAATTAATTAAAAATATAGCTATTGTCATTGTATCAGTACTATATTATTACTTTTAAGAATTTATTTGACATATTAATAATTTTTATTGAAGAATGTGAATGAAATTCTTTTTAAATGATTGTACTTATAATTTTTTTCTAGAATTTACATTTTTAAAATAAATTTAAATAAAATAAAAATGAATTAATTTAATTAGTTATATTTTA
The DNA here is from genome assembly GCA_948193065.1 of Aleurites moluccanus. Taxonomy (NCBI): domain Eukaryota; kingdom Viridiplantae; phylum Streptophyta; class Magnoliopsida; order Malpighiales; family Euphorbiaceae; genus Aleurites; species Aleurites moluccanus. Next base: position 125,414 of record CANXYC010928990.1, on the reverse strand, counting down.
TATTTCTTCATTACTTTATGTAATAATAGTAAGATACTTTTATAATTTAATATGACAAAAAAAAATCTAAGAGTTTAATTTGTATATTTTTTGCTAGATGGTAAATAATGATTTTAATTATTGATTATTATTATTTTTATAATTACGTAATATTTAAATTTATTAGTTAAAAAAGATATATAAAGAAGTAAATTTTTTTTTAATATTTATCTTTTTTATTTAAAAGGTTTAAACTCATATTTTATTTAAAATAAATAAATTTTTTATCACTTAACTTACTGAACACAAAGAGAGATAATCACATCACATGTTCACGTTGGCTTCTTGTTCTCTCCCACCTGTCTTTTTTTTTTTTTTTTTTTTTTCTAGCAAGATATTTGAGAATCTCTATTAAAGGCACTCACATTACAAGGGCAATGTTTTTTTAACAAGTTTAGTAAATTAAGAGAAGCTTGAATTATTGCTATATTCATATGATTTTATTGGATATATTGTGCAAATGTTAAGACAACTGTAGTGGTAAATACAAATACATTTTCTTTTTAATTTATTGAATTCAACTGGCCTGGATTTTAATTTATAATTTCTCAGTGCTAAATACAAAAATATTAATGCAATTATTTTCTTATATATCATTAATATTAGTAAATACAATATGTATGATATATTAAAATTATCTTTTTATAAAATTTGATTCATAACATATATTGAAAAAACATATGTTAACTCAATTTAATTTAAATTTTAAAATTAATTGGATTGGTCATATGAATTATTTATTTTTATTTTAAATAATTTTAGATGATTATTTTTTGATAATTATAATATTTTAAATATTTTTTTTTTTAAAGGTGTGGGACTTGAGCCTCATTGACATGTGGAAATGATATGAAGATCATCTTCAAGATACTCTTCATATGGGATGCATTTTTTTTTATATATATAAACTCCATACATAGTCTTATTAATCATACACTAAAAGATAAATGGGCAGGACAACATTCATGCATTATATGTTAACAAAATTAAAATAGAGAAAATAAAGCAAATAAAAGATATTTGTAAAAAATAAATAGAGTTTTGCACTTATTAAATAAATAGTAGTAAATTTATATTTTTATCTTTATCAAAACAAAATAACATAAAATAAAATAGAAATATTTTCATAAATATATTGCACCACGTAAAATGATAAAAAAAAATATAAATATTAGTGATAAGTTTAGCACTTTTCAAAATATAATTACTTTACTCTTAGTCAAAATAGAATACGATATATCTTGATTTTCATCATTTTAATCTTAAATCTCTCACATCACTTTCATCGATTCCTTCTTGATAATATTATTTTTTAATTAATTAAATTCTAATTAAAATTTATATTTATAATCTCATTAATCAAATTAATATTATTAAATCAAAATTCACTAATAATTGATATATATAGTTATATCTTCGACAAAGATATTGTCTTTAGGGAAAAACATATGTATGGCATAATTTTGAGTTTGGTAATCATAAAAGTAAGAGAAAAGACATTTCTGATATAATATTTGAAAAGAAAAAATAGCTATAATATATGCTTACATAATTAAAGAATCGAAACATTATGAGAGAAAATTAAATATCCGTACTTAAATTTAATTGTGATTTTGGTAGAAAGTTTTGTACTTCAAAATACATCCTCAATGGTTATGATAATTTAATTCTCATCCCATACATGTAACTATACATGCAAGGTAATGAAATAATACAAGCACAACATCAGAATATTTAATAAAAAATAAAAAATATATTTTCTTTCATATAATAAGAGTCTATAATTTAATTTAATACATAGACAAAAAGAATCATCCAACAAGAAATCCCATAAAAAAAAATTAAAATCTAATAATAATTAACTTTTCAAAAGTGCAACAAGAGATATGATTATAGAAAATCCAATGACAGAACGAGAATTTGGCATAGAGAATCCAGCTCCTGTATTCATGGATGGCCCCGGAGCTGGAGCCAATTGGGCTGAGGCAATAGCAGTAGAGTAGACAGCAACAATGAGAACAATCACAATGGCTTTAGAAATAGAACTAGTTGGCTCCATTAGAGAACTAATTAATTAGAGAAAGACAAGAAATTGAAATATTTTTCAGAGATTTTGATGGATTTGGTAATTTGTTTGGAGGGTGTGAATGTTATATATAGGAGAATATGGGGCTTGAAAAGAAAATTTTGACAGCCTAGTATTGATGTATTGGGTGCATATCTGGAACAACTCTGTGCTGGTAGTGGTTAGTTTTACAGACTGGACGGCGCCGTATAAGAAGCAAATTTTGTTGTTGGCATTTCACTGTATAGTTCGTTGGCCAGTTTGTATATGGAGATTGGGAGATCTTACCTAACTCAATTTTGGTATGACCATGTGGACATTTGAATAATTAGAATGTTCTTTACTCTCTTTATAGTGGGCGTTTACATCTAATATTTGATTGTTTAGTTTAGTTGATGTGAATTTGTTACAAGTTTTTGCCTTCTCTGTGATTAATAATTAGCTATTGAAGGGCTAAATCAATCAATGATAAAGATGTTTTTAAATTGATTTAGTTTAGAATTGATTTCAAGTTGATGAATTAAAATTTAATTAATTAGATCAGTTAGATCTCAAATTTCATTATTTTTGTGTTTGATATTATTTGGTAGTAATAGCTTAAAGTCAGTGGCAAATGAGTTTTGTTTGCTTAGTTTGTTTGATGATGATGATGGTAGGAAAGGGTGTTACGTTGGTTGGTTTATGCTTTTTGTGAGTAATATGTTGGATTAAATTGATATATTCAGTTTGATAAATTTTTAAAACGAAATTAAATTAAAATAATATGAAATTAATAATTTTTAAATTAATTTAATTTATTAAAAATTATATCGAATTAAATTTTATCTTAATTTTAAATTTAAATTGATTTTCATTAAATACTTATAATATAACTTTTATAAATTAATATTTGATAAATTAATAATTTATATTACATAATAATTTTTTACAATTTCAATTTGGACCAATAGATTAAATTAATAAATTTGATAAATTAATAAGATAATATTTTTCTGAAATTTTCTTTATAATTATATTATCTCATTCATATTATAAATTATAATTTATCAATATTTATACATAATAGATTATAATACTTTATTAAAATATGACTCTAAAAATTATTTTAAATCTAAATAATTATACATATTTTTTTTTTCATTTTTTTAATTCATTTTCAATTCATTTAATTTATATTTAATTGACCATATATTTTTTATTCAGTTTCAATTAATTTATATTTAATTAATTATTTTTTTAATTCATTTAATTCATATTGAATTAATTATATAATTGATCAATATAGTGAATTTTTAACTAATTAAACATATATTTATTGAATTATAAATATTCTCTTTAATTTAATAAATTATTAATTTATTGATTAATTAATATTTATTTTAATTAATAAGATTTTCAAGTTTTAACGGTAGTAAGTTATAAATATTATATTGTATTTAAATTTTAAAAATTGTAAAAAATTAAAAAATATATATATTTGTAAATATGTTAAGAAAATGTTATAAATATAAGAAATTGACTAAAGAAAAAGTAAATTAAGAAATGAAAAGAGATTAACATTAATCTTATTTAAACTAGAGTTATAACCATTAAAATGAAAATAAAAAAATAAAAAAAAATATTTTTATAAATTTAAAATATTATTAAATGAAATTATTATAAAATTATCCCCTAAAATATTATTAAATATTTTGATGAATTATTTAATTAATAAATTTTTTATATTATTATAATTTAATAATTTATAATATATTGTTATATATGCCTAATACTTTGAAGATTTAGATTTTAATAATTTAAAATTTTATTAAATCACAAATCAATCCAAAAATTTAGTTTGATTATTTTTTAAATCATAACCAATCATATATATTTATAAACTATGATTTTCAGTTTGATTTGAATAAATTTATAGATTTAGTTGGATTAAAAAAATTTTATTTTGTACAACTCTAACAATAGATGGAGAGATATTTTGATATTTGATATTATTTTTTAATTTTTTTAATAATTTTTTTTTAAAAAAAAAATTGAAAGAAATGATTTAATGAATGAAAAAAATAATTGATGAATTATTTATTGGTTTCTCAAAAAAGAGATATCATTTGGTTAAACAGATAAAATTTAAGGGACAAAACAATAATTTATCATAATTATTATTGTAAGATTTGCATTTGTTTGTTTGGTGTACATGAACTAGATTTTTGGTTTAATGGAGACTTCTAAGAAGTAAAGAAAAATTAACAAAGTAAACAAATTAAAAATGAAGTGCATTCTTGGAAGTTCTATAAATTTAATTGAGAAATGCTAAATGTCACTTAAATAGAGATGACTTTTGTACAGTATATTCAAATCTCAAGTAACTTAATTTTGAAATATGAAATTTTTTTAAAAAAATTAGGGTTAATTACAAAAATTTATTAATTTTCACCAAATTTACATTACAACATGAATTTTAAAATTTGACAATTTAGATCATAAACTATTAAATTTTGCAATGGTCACAATTTCAATTAGATTTACATGATAAGTATTAGTTAATATTTTTCCACATCAGAGAAATTGAAAAAACAAAAAAGAAATTTTATGCATTTCAAAAATTTATATAATTTATATTCTGATGGATTCTTGAATTTTATGTATTGTACTGTTGATTTCTTCTTCATTTAATTCGATTTGTTGTTGTTGAATAGAAATTTAACAATAATTAAAATTTGGATGAATTATGTAACATAAACTCTATTTTCTATATGAAATTATAACAAATTTATAATTTTCGATAGTAATTAAAAATTTTAATTTTAATTTTAATAGACATCTAATTAATAAAAAAATATCACTCAACTTAGGTAATTGTATAAAATAAATAATCAATTATATATGTTATTCCATCATAATAAACAACAAATAATGAATAAAATAGAACAAAATTTTCAGCCAATATAATATGTAAGTATCACTCAGTTTAAACAATAATAATATGATTAACAACCCCAATTAATGCTTCAACAGACCCAGAAGAGAAACAACAAGAGACAATCCAACAACGGCACCAGAAACCGGCAAAGAGAACCCAGCTCCCGCATCCATTCCGGGAGCTGGTGCAGGCGCTTCCTGAGCTGAAACTGCCGAAAATGCCACTGCTATCACAAGAATTACAGCCAGTGTCTTTGAGATGCTAACTTGTGCCATGGCTAAGTTTACTAAAAAACAAGAAATTATATGAAATTACCAAAAAAAAGAAGAGAATCAAATTTGCTCTGTTTCTTTGATTGGGTTTTTGAGCTGAACAGAGAGAATGTGGTGTGTTTGTAAGAGAAAAAGCTATATTTATAGGCGCATTTTTATTATTTTTTGGGAAAATTATTTAAATTAAACAATTAGGCTGGCAACGTTCGGCTAACGGTAACCAGCTGAGCTTTTGCCAGATTATACAGCCTGTGATAAGTGGTCTGAAAAGCCGCAAAGGCTTTTAGTCGGTGGACGGCGCCGTATAATGTCCTGACACGTTTTTTTTATTTTAGATTTGAATAAATTATTATTTACTCTATAATATTTAATATAATTAATTAATGACAAACATATTCTTAAACACCTGGATTTTATATTTTTTACTATTGAATTTTTAATTTTGATTTTGTATTAATTGAGTTCTCAAACTATTAATTTCTTATTTATTAAAAAAAAATTTCACTGTAATTGATGAAATTATGTTACTTGCATGTTAAAAGAGTGTCCAAGCCATTTCAAATACTAATTGAGATTTGAATAACTGAGATAAAAAAATAAAAAAATAAAATTACAAAACATTAAAAGTACCATGCAAAAAAATGATGCCGTTTTAAATTCATTTTCATCTCTGCAATCAAAAATGCAATTTTATCACATGCATCAAAAATACAAAACGCATTGCAATTTTTCACTATCTCACCGATCATAAAATTAAACTAACCACATAAAGTATAAAGTAATCATAAAATTTGAAGTAAAGTATTAACAATTCAGAGCTAATCACATAAAATGAGTATATAAAAAGCTAAATTTCCAAAACACAGAGATTAAAATAAAAAATAAATCAATCTATAAAATACCTGACAGAAAAAACTATCAAATATTAGTTTGTAGTTACTATCAATATGATATTTAGAAATCACTCTCTCATCTGCCCATAAAATATGTCATTCAACCACTAGACAAAACAATAGTGAAAGAGCATTTTTCTTTAGTAAATAGATAGATCAACGGTGTAATTGGCTAGAGAAATAACCAGATCCTCCTCCGAATCAAAGACCTCCACCACCTATTTCTTCTTCATTGTTGTCGCTTCCATCATCATTCTAGCTGATGATAAAGCTTTCATTCTGTAATTAGAATCGGTTCTGACCCCTCCTCTTAATCCGGTGATGGAGTTATTGACTTTCTTGAAGTTAAATGATGGCTAAGGTGAGATTAGTGGAGTATAAAGTCTATAGAATCTTCAAACAGAAGTTGAGAGAGTACGCAAAGAAGTAAAGAAAGAGAAAGGCCAAGTGGCCATTAAAAGAGTAGGTTAGTTTAATTTTGAAAATAAAACTTTATTGAAATAAAATTTTATTATTTTTACTCTGTTTGGTTTCTAGGAAAATCCTTTTTGTTTTTCCCTTGTATTGATATGATGGTGGATGGAACTGAAAGGAGATTCATATTTGTATTTATGGTTGTTACTAGATTCATTTTAGCCATTGTTTTGATGTGAGAAGAGATGACGATAGAGAGGGAGAAAAGGGTTAGGTTGGCGATGATATGAGAAGAAGAAATGGATATATTAGGGTTTTTTTTTCTTATCTTCCTAACTGAAAAAGACACCGTTTTTTGGATTTTTTAAGTTTGTTTTAATAATTTTTTATTTTATTTTCATGTCAGTCTATGTAATCCTATTCAACTGATATATTTCTCTTCACACGCGTGTAACACAATATCGTCAATCACTGTAAAAAAATTCTTTCAATAAGCAAGAAATCGATGATTGGAGGACTCAATTAGTACAAAATCAAAATTAAAACTCAATAGCAAAAAATGACAAAGTTCAGGGGGTGTTGAGATGCGTTTTATCTTAATTAATTTGTCTCTAGTTTCTTAAGAAAATAATTATTTTGTCCTTCTATTTTAATTGTCATTAGATTTAGTTTTTCCATATAATTTTTTTTCAATTTTTTCGTTAAAAAACTAAAAGTGATAAATAAAAAAAATAAATTTTATTTTCAAATTACCTTCATCCCAACCTCAGAGTACTATTTCTCCCAAAACTTCATCAAAAACTAAATTAATTTCCAAAAATAATAAATAATAAAGTAGTCATAATCTGAGCTTTTCCATCACCACCCATCATGAACCTAGACTCACCACCATGATCGATAGCAACAAGCTGCACACCAGGAATCGATAATCATCAATCTTGCCACAAACGGAGTCACTGTCATCAAATCCACTACTGACTCTTTATTTCTCTCTTTCTTTTAGCATCACATCTCTCTCTATCTTTCAGTACCATCAACATCGATTGTCACCCGAGGCCTGACCAGCGGCAAAATCTCATTGCAATTGAAGCTCACTCCTAGTCCTTACGTGTTGTCGCTGGTGCTTGAGAGACCATCATTGATTTACAACAAACAAGATGAATTTATGTTATCGTTCCCCACCAAACCCAACCACCGATAGTCCAATCACGAACGACAATCAAGCTTGTGCTAGCCTTTGCCCAGATGTCATCCTGTTATTCCAATGTTTGATCATAGGCTTCAACTTATCTTAGGCTTTATGCAAAGTGTTGGGTTTCCTCTCCTTTCATTATGGGACGGCCTGCCTTTCACAATCCATTTTTTTTTCTTTTATCGGTTGGGCCTCTTCCATTTGCTATGTTTGGGCTTTTCTGCTGGCCCAACTCTCTATCATGGTGTTACTGGGTTCCTTGCTTCTTTCTCCAGCAAAATGGGCTAGTTTCTCATCAAGTGGGCTTCAACAATTCTGTGGCTCTTGCAAAATTGCTTTGAGCCCCCATTAACTTATATTTAGTTTTTTTTTTTCTTTTTGTCTTCTTCCAATGTAAGACTTGGTTCCCACTCATCCTCCAACACTCACCCTCAAATGCAATTGAGTTTTATCTTATAACCCAGTTGTCATTTGCAATATTAGCTTGACTAGACTTAGCTATTTTTTGGCATAGTATTCCAACTGCCTTCAAATTGCTCAGTGACTGTGGGCCTAGTTCCTTTGGCTTTGTGATCCATTCAGTCTCTTAATACATGATCCATCTTCTCGCCATAGGTGGGCCTCTAGATCCAATATTTTTTTCACCTTGGGCTCTGATACCACTTGTTGTTCCATTTTATTAATCATGGGTTACAACAGGCTTGGGCTTCAACCATAGAAGTGTTGGGCTTCCTCTTCTTCCATTGTGGGTCGACCTTCCTTCCACTTTTTTTCTCTTCATCTTTCGACTGGGCCTCCATTGCTTGGATTCTCCATTTTTTTATGCTAGGCCGGCCCAATCTCCCTCCACATGGGCTTCCTTGACATTCCTTCATTGTGGTTCCTTTTGGACAAAATGACTTAGGCCATTTTGTCTTTAGGAGCACTTAACTTGGGAATTCCATTTCTTCAACACTCCCACTCAAATACAACTGGACTTTATCTTATAGCTCAGTTATCATTTGCAACTTTAGTTGGGCTAGATTTAGCTCTCCTTAGGCCTAATATTCCAGCAGACTTTATATTTCCTCAATCTTTCTCAATGACTATAGGTCTAGTTCCTTTTGCTCTTTGGTTCATTAAGCCTCTTAACCCATGATCCATCATCTCTCTATAGATGGGTCTTTAGGTCTAAAAATTTTTTCACCTTGGGTTATGATATCACTTGTTGTTCCAATGTTTGATCATGGGCTCCAACTTAGCTTGGGCTTCATGAAGAGTGTTGGGCTTCCTCTCCTTTTATTATGGGTCAGCTTGTCTTCCACAATCCATTTTTTTTTTCTTTTGTTGGCCTCCTCCATTTGCTATGTTTGAGCTTTTCTGCTGGCCCGACCCTCTATCATGGTGGTATTGGGCTCCTTACTTCTTTGTCCAATAAAAATGGATCGGCTTTTCATCAAGTGGGTTTCAACAATTGTGTGTCTCTTTACAAAATAGCCTAAGCCATTTTACTTTGAATTATCGCTAACTTATATTTAGTTCTTTTTTCTCTTCTTTTTTAGATATGAAACTTGTTCTCACTCATCCTCCAACACGTATGATTTTAATCCCTAATTTTTCCATTTTTTAAAATTTTATTTTAATTTTCTGGTATTTATTAGTTTCATGTAATCTACAATTTTTGGCTATTCAAGTGTTTGTTTTCTCTATTGGATTATTGCTTAACAATTTGTTTCTCTTTACTACGTTTGAAAATTTGTATATTTATTTAGTTGAATTGGATTGTTATAAGGTTTGATTGATTAAGATCATGAATATGGTAGCTCTGTGCTTATTTTTTTTTATGTTGAGAGTGGTGAGTTTTTATTCAAAATTTAGTTTAATTCTTTTACAAATGAGAAATATTTTAGTTTTTATATAAATTTTTAACAGATAAATGAATAAACGGTACTAAAATTGAATAATTATTTAGTTAGTTTTTTAAAATAAGGACGAGATAATTAACTTGGTCAAATATCATGAACGGAATAATAATTTACTCTTTTATTTTTAAGAATATAATAAATCATAAATATGACTTTTATTTGTTTTTATTTATATGCATTTATATGTATGAGTTTTTTTTTTTTTTGGAAAATGTATCGAATTTGATGTTTTATTTAAATTAAAAAAAAAAATAGCACAATCAAATACAAATATTCTTTTATTTACTTCAAATTTTAGCTCAATAATGTCCAAATACATTTGTAAAACAAATTATCAAATATTACCTACAAACAGAAAGGATTTGAACCTAAGAAACCTTAGCCTTCAACTTTAATCTATTAGATTAAGGCAATACTGACACACAAATACTCTTCTATATTTCCGACTATTCTAAAGCTTCCAATTGTACATATTTTCGACTCTTCTAAAGCTTCTAATTGTACAAATGAAAAAGTAGAGGGTTATTTGAAAGACTAGTACATAATAGAAATTGGGTCACAAACAAATTCAAATTTGGAGAGTTAATTTATACTAGTCATTCAAAATTATAGATGGGATAAAAATATAAATTCATTAATAACAATTGATCATAGTGTTTGGAAATCAATATAAATGACATAATAATTCATTGGTATGAATATGATGATCTAGAATATAAGAGATTGAAGAGCTAAACTCCTAGCTTAGATTTCAAAATCAATCTTTAACAATATTTTTACATCTATAAGACTATTAAAAGGAATGAGATTTTGGGTAAAGAAAATTTATCATCTTCGAGAAGGTGATTTGAAGATGGTGTAATCAACTACTAATATTTTCTTTTCCCCAATATAATTTAAGACCTTTTGTTGATATAAACAAGCCCATGAAATATTCGTGGCCTCAATCATACATTGGGCCAAGAGTTGGTAATTTCTTTTATTTATTTTCCTTTTCTTTGCTTTACTTATAACATATCAGGTCACGTGGCACATTGTTGAGGAGGCAAGATGTAGGATTGTCAGGTTCAAGAATTTTCAACATCATTGTAAGAAGATATTGGATAATAATAAATGACCATATAATTTTAATACTCCCCCGTCTTAAAAAGAGTCGTTTTTTTTTATCCGTATATAATTATATTTTTATTTTTTTATATTGAAATTATAAATTTAGATTAAAAATAAGAGTATTTTTAATTATTGTAAATATAAAAAAATATTAAAAAATGTATAATAAAAATATTTTAGGTAAATATATTTTAGAAATAAAGTGAGAAAATTAATATAATAAATTAAAAATAATTAATTTTTTTAATCTACATATAAAATGAAATAAGATTATTTTTTTTAAGATTGAAAGAGTATTATTAATATATATTGATTGGAGTACTATATATATCATTATCCTTTAAAAATTTTTAATTTCAATTTATGATAATTTGTATATTTATATGATTGATTTTTAATAAGAAAGAAATAAATATAAATAAAAAATTCAATGATGCTAATATAAAGACGACAATTTTCCTAAAAAAAATATATAAAGACTATAATCAAGCTTCAATTTAAGAATTTTTTATTTTATTTTTTTGTTAATAGACTGCTTCTTTCATTGAGAATCAAATTAATAAAAGAAATATTTTACTTCAAAATATTTATTTTTGGTATAATTCTTTATTTTCTGATATATTTTTTTAAATTACATATATCTTATACTGTATATTTGTAAAAACATATACTTAACATATATTATCTTCTACGTTTTTATAGAAAATATATATTAATTTTCTACGTATTTTTATTTTTAAATTTTGGTAATATTTTTAAATTTTTTTTAATACTTTTCCATTTAATATAATAATTAGACGAAATCCTATAAACTAAGGTGAAATCTCGATTTAACTATATATTGGAAGTATTGAATGTAATTAATTATGGAGAACTAGTGAAATCCTAAGTTATAGATTTGGAAGAAGTAAATGTATAAAAAGAATTAACTCTTAATCACTATAAAAATTTGCTAATTTTTTTTTTATTTTTTATCTCTCTTAATTTATATATTGCTGCATTTGATAGTGTATTGCATTTAAAGTGTTAAATTACATTAAATTCATATTCACCACTCTAGTAATTATCATATGGGGTTCAACATATTTATTTTATTACTATTTTGTTTTCTTATTGATTCGATATCATTTTAGTATTACTTTAATTACTAATACTATAGACTAATTTGGAGAACGAGCGTTACAGTTTTCTTGTAGCCGAAGCCATTACAGCAACGAAGTGGCAAAATATGCCACAGATGTGAACATGTGGGGATGGAGAGTTGTTCGTGGCCTGCAAAGAGTGTCCTTCTCAATTCAGTTACAAATAGTTTAGGGTTGTTTTAGTTAATTTGGGGGTGAGTTTTGTTATTTAAATCTGTTTTGCCTTTGTTTTATTGTTTACGCAGTGTATTTTTATTGTTATTATTATTATTATTAATAATTTTTTAAAATTATTTCCTAGTCAGATTCTTAATTCCCACTAAAAATCTTAGTAACGCATTATGAAAGTCATTATGCACTTTTATCTCATGTATTACTCCCACATTTTTTAAAAAGTCAATGTGTATAAAAATAAAAGTTGAAAAATTTAATATAGACAAACAAATTTTTAAGAAACTCAATAAGTAAATTGAGAAAAATTTAATAAAATTTCAAATTTTGGAAGATTATAAATATTTCTACAAAATTTAGCAAACAATATAAAATATATTGATAATTTTGATACATCATCATATAATTTTTTTCCCTCTCCTATTCTTCCAACCAAACAAAGGAAAGGGAGTTCTTTCTTTTTCTCACCAAACAAATCAGGGAATTGAAAGTTTTATCCTCCAACCAAACATAATGTAAAGTTGGCAATTGAAACTTAATTATCTCCATTTATTCATTTCAAAATAGTTAATCTCAAAACTATTTATTCATTTTATATTATTCATAAACTGTTAAAGTATAAATTAATGACAATCAAATAAATTATTAGTATAGTATATTCATGGGCGGACGCATAAAATTTAGGAAGAGAGGGGCACTGATGATGAAATAAATTTATTTAAAAATAATAAAATCACCATACAAATATTATAATTAGAAATAATTAAAAATTATTACAATATTATTGAAAAAGAAAATAAAGAAAAATTAAAAGAAAAAAAAGAAAAAAATAAAAGAAAATTAAATTATATAGTACTTTATCAGATATTAAAAAATTAATTTTTCAAAAATTAAAGCACCATTTAAATGATTTTATTAAATCTCAATAAGTAAACTATAATTTAACTTAAAAATTTTAAAAAATAAGCGGCGTGCCCCCTTTCCTTCATGTAAATCTGTCTTTGAGTATATAGTACTATTATACTCATACCTAATATTGAATGTGTATTCCACCGATAAGAAAAGAATATGGTTGAAAAAAATATTAGTATTTTTTAAAAGCGAAATTAAAAAAAAGTCATAAAAAATAAAAAATTTAAAAATATCAATCTAAAATTGGTTGACTATACAAATATGGCTACTAGAACAATATTTTATTTTTTTATTAAAAAAAATAGTATTATTAATTTTAAAATAGCACAGGCAATGAAATTAAGTCATTCATTGAACAATTAATATAATTTATCTTCCACACCTATAAAATTTCATTTAATAAAATATCATCTCCATTAGTTCATTTGATGGTATGGCTTCTTCCATTCTAAGAAAAATTGACATGATTTATTTCTCCAGACATCAAACGTCTAAAATTCTTCATCCACCATAAACAATAAAAATCAAACATTTATATAAATTAAATAATTAAATTTTATCCTAATAAAAAAAAATATGTTTCTAATCTAATTTCTGAGATAGAACAGAAAATCTCTCATTTTATTTATGATGTTCAATCACACCAATTACATTACAATAATCATACACCTAAAATAAAAAAGATATAAAAATAAAACAAAAAAAAATTAATAGCAAACCCAAGCAAGCACAAAAAAAACCATTAAGTTCCTTCCATATAAAAGGGTATGGAAGAACATACCTCATCTCCCAAAAAAAAAAATTTAATTAATTAATTAAGGGCAAAAAGAGATGCTATCATACAAGAACATATAATAGCCATGGAAACTGGCAAGGCGAACCCAGCTCCGGTGTCCATGGCAGGTGTAGGAGCAATTTTCTGTGCCATTACTCCTCCACAAGTAATATGTAATAGTAATGCCACAACCACCATCACAATGTAAGCAAATGAAGCTCCAAATTGTGCCATTTGCTTATTTACCAAAAATTTTTGAATTAGGGTGAGGGAGAGAGGGGAGAGAGGGGGAAGATATGCTTTGTTGAATAATGTGTGTATTGGTTAGGAGAGTATGAAACTGTGAATTTATAGGTAGTGAGTAGTGAGACCTTTGTAAATATTGTTATGAATTTTATGGTAGATTTTGATTGTGTTTTGAAAATCAGATCAATCAGTAATAGTATGCCTTTTCCATTACGGTTTGTGGGAGCCACAAAGGCAAAGGGTCAAAAGTTGCTTATTTCTTGACTGGTACGAGTACTACTCTGGTGATGATACTATTGTCGGTAAAATTCTGACACGTGGATATTTTAACTTTTGTTTCTACGTGGTAGTAGACAATTGGATGTAGTATCTTTTTCCTTTGTGTCAATTTTTTCTTTTCGTTGTTTTGGTGTTCCCAGTTTTCCATGTCGGATGAGAATTCGCTGTCGCCAGCTTATTACAATATGACCACTGAGCTTAACATAATTTTTTTTAAACAATTAATTTTCAATATTTGTGTTATTTATACAATATTTTTATTTAAAATATTTTAATATAATTATTTGAAATTTTAGATGAATTAAAAATTATTAATTATTTCGAGTTTAAATCATTTCTAATTAATAAAATTTCAATTTAAAATCTTTTATCATTAATTATAACTCTACATATATATCTGTAAATAACAGTTAAATAAAAAAATAACCTCAGAGTATGTGAAATTTTTTAATAATATGATTGGTAAATTAACATAATTTAAATTAAATTATTCACTAATTAAGGTTTGATTGATAGAATAATCATTATTATTATTATTTCCAAAATGTAAGGTGGTATGTCAATAAGTGAGGTGGCAGGCTGCTTTAATCATATTTATTAATAATGAGAAGGTAAATTAATAACAACCATCAGAAAATGGTATAAACTAGAACTAGTCTTTAAGTTACCTGTTTTTTACTAATTTGAAACTTGTCAATTTAGGTAGGACCCAATTTATAACCAATATATTTTAATTATAACTTGTCCATTTAGGTAGAACTTGTTATTATTAGAACATTATCTTTTTAACTTTATAAATCACAAAAAAATTAACATAATTAAATGCATGTGTTATAATATTGTTGCATATTAATTAACTTCTTAAGATATGCACCAATATATTCATTAAATACAAACCTACCTATAATAGATTTGGGAAAAAAATTATAACATTGGAGAAAATATTTAATCCATCACAATCATTTTACATATTATATTTAAGAGAAAACGTTCAAATACAACTTTCATATTTATATATTTTAAATAACCTTTTCATATTTGAAGACGTAAATGTATAACTAATGTTACAAAAACTTAACATTTAGCGGCTCCTTCTTTAGCGTTTGACTTCTATCTATATGGCTTAGAAATTTTATATGTATGTAGACTTAATTATTAATTTATTATCTATTATGTGAAAAAATAAAAAGTTGAATTTCTCCTAATGTATTTTTGAAAATAATGAAATAATTTATAAAATATTATTATTTTTAAGGTTAATTATTATTTATCTTTTGTACAATAACCTAATATCCTAAATTTTCTGATTTTTCAAAAATATATTAACTTTATCCTGACAAATGTCACAATATACTACTAAATTCTTCGATCCAATTTTATCGTTAGTCAACTCTAAAATGATCTATGAGGATAATAAAAAGATAAAAATATTATTGCTCTTAATTTTTTATTAATTACATTTTATTTTTTTGCTTTAAAAAATATTTTTTAGGGTTAAAAAATATATTTTCATATTTTTTGACAAATTTAAAAATAAAAATATTTTTTTATTTTATTTTTTAAAAATAAAAAATAATTTTTTTTTTTTTATAAAATATTTTTATTTTTTATTTTTAAATTTGTAAAAAATATGAAAATAAATTTTTTATTTGTAGTAAAGAATTTAAGAAGAAATAATTTAATTTTTTTCTTAAATTATTTATTTAAAATAAAAAATAACAAATAAAAAATATTTATGTTTATTTTTTATTTTTTATTTTTATATTTGTCAAAAAATAAGAAAATAATTTTTTTAACTCTAAAAAATATTTTTTAAAAGCAAAAAATAAAATATAATTAAATAAAAATAAATGGTAAGAGTATTTATATTTTTTTACTGTCTTTATTGAATATTTTAGGATTAACTAACGATAAAATTAGATGGAAGAGATATTTATATAATAAGGCATTTGTCAGAAAGAATTAGTATATTTTTAAAAAATTTAGAGAGATTTAATATATTTATAATCATTTTACATAAAAAAATAATAATTAACCATTTTTTTATAGGATACATATGATGATGTCATTTCGTATCTCTTATTCCTATGATTTAATAAAACATTTTAGTGATAAGCATAATTAAATATATTTTATGGGAGCATAATTAAGAAAATGGTTTTTTCCTTAAAATGAATGTTACTAGAATTATAATTTAAGATTTTACTTGGTTAAATAACTTTCTTATTAAAATTTAAAAAATAAAAATAAACAAACGAAGAAGAAAGAAATGCTTGCTTAGAAAAAAAAAACAAAAATAAAATATTAAAATTAGAAAATTAATTTTCTAATATTTAAATATGAAATTTTTTAAATATAAATTTTTTCTTAAATGAAAATTTTATATGTTTATTAAATATATTTTTATTACCTGATTTTTCTAAAAAATAAAAGAAATTATAAACACCACATTTTATAAAATAAAAAGAAAAAAAGAAAAATAGAATATAAGTTCTACTTTCCTCATAATCAATTCTAATGATATAAATGAAAATGAAATTGTTGGAAATTAAAAGGAGAATGTGAATATTATCGTGCTTCGTTGTCATTTTTCTTTTATGGAAATATAATTTTTTTATTTTTATTCTTTCAATCATATTTATAACTAACACTTTTAAATTGTTTATAAACAAATTTTCAAAGAGAATGATTTTAATATGATAAATACTTATTAACTTTTGATATTTGTTAATTCACTTTTTGATTACCATATTCAAATTTTATATTTAATAATTTGTTTTTTATATTTTTCATTCACATTTAATTATAAATTTTCTAAATTTCCTTTATTTCAATTTAACATATGCTATTAACATTGATTAAGTCAATTCACATCTTAATTAGGGATGATAATTTTGGTCCAATCTACATATCTGATTCAGTCCAACCTGAATGAGACGGATAATACCTGATCTGTTTAGTAGATGGAATGAGACTTATTTTTTATTTTATACTTATGATGGATTCAAGTTGGGTTTGAATAATGATAATACTCACTCCAAATCTTTTTTTATTTTACATTTGTGATGGGTTCAAGTCGGGTTTAAATAATAGTAATACTCACTCCAAATCTGTCCGTTTATATATATTTTATATATTTTTTTTATTTTTTTAAATTTTTTATTTATATATAATTTATATATTTTTTCAATTTATAATTAATTTTTATGTGATATATATATATATATATATATATATATATCCGACTCAATTTAATCGGTCTTATTTCAATCCAAAGCGAGATAAATAACGGAACAAATATTTTTATTATTAAATGAATCGAATTTGAATTTTGTGAAATTCACCCTAAACCCAAACCCGATCTATTGCTATTCCTAATCTTAATATCATTTCCTCTTCTAAACTATAGAAAATATTTGCATTCAAAGTAAAAGATAAGTCATTTTTCATTTTGGCTTGCTTAAATTTGAATTAACAGTAACAAGCAAACAACCCAAAATTTATTTAAAGGATTTGATTACGATATATATTAAAGATTAAAGAGAATGGCATAATAACTTGATACAAAATTAATATAAATCAATTTAGATTCTCCTAATTAAGCTCAATACAAGTAAATCTTGGTTGTCCAAGTCTAATTTTAAATGCTTCAAGTTAGGAACTATATATATATAGTCATGTTTTAATGATTCAAAATTAACAATCTTTGTGTAATTAACTAACTTAACTGTTTTTTCTTATAACAATCCAAAAATAGTTACAAATACTTCCTATAAATTCCCATTGACCACCATCACATCCTTCAGACCTGGAAAAAAAAATAATAATAAAAACAACAACAAAAAAACCTTTCTTCATCACCAAGGCAGGTCTAGCTAGGCAGCAATTTTCATCATGGGCATGAAGAAGATATCCTTTACCATCCTTGTCATCGCCGCCTCTGTGAGCACAGCCTTGGCTGATGGAGCTGAGGGTCCTGTTGCCGCCGGTGGATTAGGTCCTGCTGCCGCCGGACCAGGGCCCGGAGGGGCTGCTGCCAGTGGAGCTGCCATGACCTCTCCTGTTATTGGGTCATTGCTTGGGGCTTCTCTTATTTCCTTGTTTGCTTATTATCTACAGTAAGCTTATTTAAATGGAAGGAAGGGGGAGATGATGATTATTATTATTCTGTTTGATTTCTTAGATTTTCATTTTTTTTTTCCACCTTAATTTGTTTTGTCAAGTTCTGTTCTGGTAGATTGGTTTCACAATGCAATAAAGATATAAGCAAAAGAAAAGCTTTTTTTATTTTATTTTTATTTTTTTGTTCTTATGCATTATTTTCTTGATGATATTTGTAACAATAACATGTGGAAGACTTTAATTTTCCATTTTGAATCAATCAGCATATATAGTTACTTTTATCCATTTAAATGATCTTAGTATATAAGCACAAATAAAAATTAAGAATGGAAAACTAAACAGCTCTGTTAGAATCGTTTCTAGAGCTTCAAAATTGCAAGCTTAATTAACTAGAAATAATTAATATCCGAAGAAACTTTAATTAGCTGACACAGGTAAGTCCAAAAAAAAAAAATCAAAATAATGTAATTGATTGAGATTTTACCATTATCCATTGAAGGTACCTTTGTGTCTGGTTCAGAATAGGTATCCTATGTTATAGTGGAAGGATCTATTGGACCTAATGTAGGTAGGGTATCCCATCCTAATGTATGGTGCAAGAATCTCATATCACATGCTATAGCATGTCTCCCAACATCTTGCAAATGAATAATGAGAATTGTGAGAGTGTAACTTATCAAAACAAACTAAAATCATTGTCCCATTATGCTTTTCTTATCAGACTACAAGTCCATTTGCAAGTCCCACAATTACTACAGAAATGTATATGCTGAAAAGGGTCTTTAGTTCTGAATTTGATGCATAGTTAAACTCAAAATGGTGAACATGCCGCAATTTCTTCTGTAACAGACACTCAACATCATACTAGCACACCCTGATTAAAACCTTTGCATAAAGTTAAACAAATCTAATAGTCAGGTTTCTATCTCATAATGCAAAATGTCAGAAGTTCAATCCCTAACAGCCTCGTGAGTATAGAAAATTCCCAATGTACCAAACATAAAATAAAATTTAACATATTTTATTTGTATCACTTGGAACACTGACTACTATCTGATCCAATTGATGACAATTCTTATAGTCAAAATGAAAATGATAAAAATGAACATGGGAAGTTTATTTCGCATAAAGCTAGGAGTGAAACAATCTGTAAAAAAATATGTTTATAAGTTACACCCTTCAATCAAACAACACTCTGCAGGAATAGACACATTTTATGTCAACACAATTTCCCAGATACATATTCTCACTGTAAAAATAAATTAGTAGCAATCACCTCAAATTTAGGTTCCTCCGTTAAATTTATGTTGCGACATGAGACTTTTTGTCAACCAAATTGCTGTTTCTCTAGACGATACCATTTCTTCCCCGAATGGCTTTAACACACCGGTGAGCTCATCAATTTTATCTTGTTTAAGTAGCCGTGCGCATAGCTCGAGCAAAGATTCTAAAGCATCAGCTCTTTGCTGACCAGGCTTCTCCCACTCACCCTTGGTTCCATCACCAGTCAGTGCAGCAAGTGTTTTAAGCAGCGAAATGTGACTTGGTGTTGGTGCCTGATTCATCCCATAAGCAACATCTTTCTCCGTTTGAATGGAACAATTATTCGTATCAGGTTTTGCTCCAATTTCATCTTTACATGGAAGAATATCATTACTTTCAGATGATAAGTAGTCCACATGAGTGCCTTCTGTATACACATCAGGGCTTTCTGGTTTCTGTAAACAAGATTCTGATTCTGTATATGGTTTATTGATTGATAATGGCAAGCTTTTATCATCATGGGAGGCATCTTTATCAGTACAACTTAGATTAGGCACTGCCAATGTCCTGCTATCCCCTTCTCTCGCACCCACTCCCTCAATTTGAGCTTCTTCAACAATCTTCTGGTCACCAAAAGCTGATTGATCCTTTGTGGTAACAAGTTTCACCTCAACCTCTTGCAATTGTTGAAACTGCTCAGATGTGGGCTCTTCTTCATGCTGAGAATTCGGTGTGCTCTTTGAGATAAACTCAACTTTAGTGCCATCCTTTTGAGGAAGAATATTAGAATCAGCTTGCTTGTCTCCGTTGCAAACACTAGTTTCAGAATCAGTTGAACTGTCTTTTGGACCAGTCAGCGAATCTGATACCTCGACAGTATAGCTAGTAGGATCAACTTGCTTGGTTTCAAGGTTGTCTTCTGCACTAGATGTTGATGTTGGGATGTCTATTTGAGGATTATTTTTTTGTTGCGCAACATCATTTCTCTCAAATGGATAATCGTTTTGCTGATTCAATGGCCTAACTTCCCTCTCCCTGCTGTCTTTGCCACCAGCAGATTTGCCAGACAATGATTTTCTTCTTGTTTTCTCCTTTGAATTGTTGATAGGATGTATTGGAAGAAACACAGAAGATGCATTGCGGCAACGAAGTAGATATGGTTGCAAATGTGGATGCCTTAATAGTTCTGCAGCCTAAACATCAAGGCATGCAGATATAAGATGGATTATAGAGTGTTGAAACTTATAGATACAAACTGTAGGTTATTCAAACTCACTGTCGGTCTGTGTTCTGGATTCTTCCTTAGCATGCTCTTAATAATTTGTTTCCTGAAACAGGGAACTCATCGCACATATATTAGGCCATTAGAGTGAATTAGACATCATACATTCAAGACAAAGAAAAATGCTGCAGAATTTTTTTTTTTAATTAGGCTACAACTGGAACTGGACTTGCAACCTCTCAGCCTTAGTACCACTGAGCCAAAATTCATTGGTAATACCGCAAAACTTTTATGGGTGGATTAAGCGAGTATACAAATGATAAATGCCGAAAAAACACTAGCATATATTATTTGGGAAGAAAACACTTACAGTGACGAGGAATACACAATTGGGAGAGGAGAAATGGAGGATCTGTTTATTTTGTTGATAAGACTAGCCATATCCTGTCCAATTATTTTGTTTAATTATGGTGCTTCAAATTCAAACTGAAGTAAATTACACATTCTTTACCAGAAGCAAAAC
Source organism: Aleurites moluccanus (assembly GCA_948193065.1). Lineage (NCBI taxonomy): Eukaryota > Viridiplantae > Streptophyta > Magnoliopsida > Malpighiales > Euphorbiaceae > Aleurites > Aleurites moluccanus. The sequence continues at coordinate 103,953 of CANXYC010928990.1, read as the reverse complement.
AATAATCATGCTATTATTATACATTACAACTCAGGCTTATACTTACAGGAGCTCTAAATGCTGGATGATGTGCGGCAATTTCAAACATACAGCAGCCTGAAAGAGCAAGGATGTTATTCACAATGAAGAAGAAAATTTGATAAACTTGCAACCATAGTTCCAGATATCTTACCAAGCGACCATATGTCAGATTTGTAGCCATAAGGAATATCTGCTAGGAGCTCAGGACACATGTAATTAGGAGTGCCAACAACCTAGGTGATAGGAAAGGCATAATGGAAAGCTGTGAATAACTAAATAGCTTATTGGGGATAAGTAGTTCAAACAGCTCTTAAAGCATGGAATCAAACATAGAATCACAAAATAGTTGTTACTGCAGGAATGAAATATATTAGAAATTTGAGCAGAAAATTAGGAACGTTGAGGAAGCTTAAAGCAGGGATACAACTTAAAGTTGACATATTTGAACAAAATAAAGGTGTAGAATGCAGAAAATAATTCAAATCCATACCGATGAAGCAAGGTCCTCTGTGTTGAGCAGCTTTGCAAGTCCAAAGTCACCTGTTCAGTCCATAAAAGATATACATTTCTTAGAAGACATCAAGACAAGGAAGCCAAACCTGATGAAAATCCTTCTAGTTAGTAGTTCTTTTGCCTTCGTACCGAGGCGGACATCATTGTCCTTCGTAAGGAATATGTTGGAGCACTGGAATTGAAAATCAATGAATAAGAAAAAAAACTTATACAAAACTTCCTCCACTAAATAAATTGAAGTTTAATCATATACCTTAAGATCTCTGTGAAGAACACGGTTAGAGTGCAGGTAGTCCACAGCTAGCAATAACTGAGTCAACCATTTGCAAAGCTTCTGAGGAGTAAAACAAGGTAACCATGTTGATAAAATGAAGGAACATGTAAAGAACTTCAATTATGTGAAATCTTACAAGTTACCTCCTCTGGAAAAAAAATGCCTCTGGCCTTCTTTATAATCCCAGCCCTGGTCGAAGGAGAGGAAATAAGGGAAAAAATATTCATTCAATCTTTCATGAAAAGTGTTGTGAGAAGACACTTTAATTTTTTTACCTCATGTTGTATGATACTTTTGATTAAAAATATATTTTTAAACGTTCATTTCCTAGATGGAAATTCATTTGCTTTAAATGTCTGATGAGACAAACGTATAAAACTTCTCAACTGCTTTTTTACCATACTAAGGCAACAACTGTCAAGAAGAGAAAATAAAAAATTTGCATTCCAATGAAAAATTGAATTCCTACATCAAATTTATAAGCATATAGTCTTCTCTGGGCTAGTAACAGATTTAAATAGTATCTGGTTCATTTCTAAAGCATGTAACATACCGACCCTAAATTCCCCAAACCTCCTCCAAGAGTGTTAAATTCCTCTTTACAACATTCAAAACTACATATTGTTTAAGTTGGTCTTGTCAACAGCATTAATAACATGGTTGGCCCCTCCCAGACATCAATTTGAGATTTGTCCTCACCTAAATACATCTAAGAAAATAATATATGTTTCATAGTAACTTACATGTCTCCACCTTCACAGTAGCCTGTTACTATGCATACACTACTTCCCTGCATAGGAAAGAGATGCATAAAAATTATTTTGTAGGTACAGCAAAAGCATTTGCTTAGAGTCGATGAGTCTCAAGGGCATTAATTATTCCCAATAAACAATTTTGCTTTTACCTTGTCCACCCAAGAATCTTTATACTCCACGATATATGGGTTATTCAGTTTAGCAATCAAGTCCATCTGCAGCACAATATGATCATTTTTTAGCCAAATACACAAATACATTCTTTAATAGAAACATAAAAAGAAATAGTTGGCTTGCATAAGGAACACCATCTTTAGTTCCTTTTCCCTCAAAGTGGACATATATTTAAAAGTTAAATTCTAGGATACTTGACAGCAAACCTATAAACCTAAACAATATGTTTGTATTCTAGTTATCAACTCAAGGCCTAAAAGTAAAAGTTCTGTATATAATCCTTTTCCCAAAATGAACATATCTAAAAGTTAACTTCTTGGACACTTGATGGCAAAGGTACAAAACAAAACAAGATGTTCATATTCTAGTAATCAATTCAATCCATAAAAGTAAAAGTTGTGTACATAATCATTAACATTGAATTAAACTATTCAGCATTTTCAGAGGAAGGAGTTCCAACAGTTACTAAAGTATACACGATTAAAATTTCTACTAACTAGACCAGATGCAAAGCAGTGATGTATGAAATGTGTCAACAGTAAAATAGCATCTCGAATGTTTTTTGTATTCTTGGTAATTAAGCATGAACTCTCATGGTTCAGAAACTTAGATTAAATCATTGTGGCAGGTAAGATTATAAGAAGAGGAGAAGACTTGTACGCATGATAAACACTATAGTTGGTTTGCTAGCAGAATGAAGATTAAAAAATAAAAAAAATCAAATTAAATGATAATAAATCCTAAAAGCAATCACATGGAAGTATCTAAAATTTCTTCTTTTATCCAAAATAAATAAATAAATCAACAACTAATTACTTAATCAAAGAATAATTATTAAAAAGAAAGTTCTTAATGAAATTGAGGTAACCTCCTGGTGAGCTGTTCGCTTGAATTTCTCAGTCTGCTTGGCCAACCGAATCTTCTTCAACACATACCTAACAAATAAAAAAAAAAAAAAATCAATCAATCAGCGAACGGACAAATAATTGTGCCGACACGGCCACTACCCACTGTGAAATCCCCAAAATCACAATTTTGATTCAAAAACTGTGTTTTTTGGAATTGAAATCAATTAATATAATCAACCACCAGTATCTTTACAATTTCCCTTGTTAAAAAATTATATTTCATATCTACAGTCCACTCCAATAACAAATACCAAAACTAATTCATTTCCTTCAATCTGTCAATACCCAGAATTTAAAATTGAAAATTTCTGACGATTGATACAGAAATTGAAATATTCAAGAAAATATACAAAGAAATAAAGAATTGAACAGAAATATTAATTTCTTACTTCTTATTCTCAGCTTTATGAAGAACAAGAAAAGCAGAACCAAAAGCCCCTCTCCCAATCTGTTCTATAACTTGATAATCTTCCATCTTGGACTTAATTTCGCCATTATCTGACTCCATTTATAGCCTTCAAAACCCAGAATTCCAGGAAATATTAGAAAGTCACAAACTTTTCGCATCAACAGAACAAGAGTCAAAATTCACAAATCCTAGCTAATATAGAGCACAAAGAAAAGTTTATGGGTTTTGGGTTTTTGTAGCTAAAAATTTGTTTATTAGGAATTTTTACCTCGAGAAAAGCAGAAAAAAGGCTAAAATTAACAGGTACTATAGCAGGGCAATAATTAAATAGTGGGTAAGTGAGAGAAACTGAAATAGATGAGGTGAGACTATTTTAGTATAACTATAGAATTATGAGAAGCCGCCTTAAAGCGTGAGAGGCAGAAAGCTGAGTCGAGTTACATTCCGTAATTACGAGTTTCACAACTTGAGAGAGAGAGAGAGAGAGAGAGAGAGAGGACAAAGTCAAGTAAAGTGACACTGCACTAATACATGATGACAGATAGGATTAGGAAGTAATTAAAACTCAAAAAGACTTGATGACTTACCAAAAGCAGAGAGAGAAAGAGATGGAAAATTGGGAGTAGACAGACTGAATTTGTAATGTCAAGTTCATATATTTATATAACTCATTAATGGGTAGTTGAAAATTCACCCAAAAAAAAAATGAGAGAGAGAAAAAGAGAGAGGGTCACAATTCACAAGTGACAGATATGGAAGACTTTGCTTGCAATTACAGATTTCATAAGGGGGGAGATCACACTCATATAGCAAGGGAATGTTTTCTAGCAATGTTAATTTATGTAGTTCTTATGTCACCATCTATTCAACTTAATAAATAGTTTAATTAATATATAATAAATTAAATTATCTTATTAGAATTTGGGATTTATAGATTTATTATTGTTGTTGTTGGTATTATTGGTAGCTAACCACCTTTTACAAATGTTTATGCTGTTATCAAGTTGGTTTTTGGCTTTAAGGACAGCATCAATGTCTCTTTTTAAAAAAAAAAAAAAAAAAAATTGTTTAACACCAAAAAGTACTTTTATTAACTCATATTTTTGCATCTTTGGATATAATAATAATTATGGATTTTCAATTGCTTTTTATTGGGGTCAGAATGAAAAATCAATAATTAGTAATTACTATTATTATTATTATTATTATTACACTCTTTTGAAATCAAGTTTTTAATCAAAACCAAGTTTGTGGCCAGATCCTCTTTGATGCTTTGGCTGAGTGGTGGACCAAAACTAGCAATATTTTGGGTTAGGTGGTACAATACAATACTTGTTCTCCTGCTTAGTTTAAGAAATAATGGGCACCTCTATTATTATTATTCCTTTTTAACAAGCAATAGATATCATGAGGAGTTAGCAATTAAGCATTAGAAAAGAGAAGAATAAATTGCATTACTCCAATAATACTACTCAACTGTAATCTCAATATAAGTTGATGAGAATCTCTTTAAATGTGTATAGTTGTTGAAAAATGTAAAACTTCCACTATATATATATATAATCTTATTTTAATTAAAAAAAAAAACAATGTACCCAAAATTTAATTTAATTAGAAGAGATTGCAATTGTGCACATCTTTGCTTTGGGTTTAAACCATATAGAGGCAGAGGTATAATGTCATTATAGTGTGTATGGTGATTTATTAGCTGCTAAGTGTGAAAAGTGTCAATTTCTCCTCGTGCAAAGAATCAGGAAATGAGCCCAACTGAATCAAGCAAGATCTAAACAAAGCATAAATACATATTTGAGGTTGGACTTTGGACCCTACAACTTTACCTGCACCAAATGCCAAATGGTACCATTATGTTTTTGCTTAACCCCACAATCCCCAAATTTTAAGTAAAATTTTTACAACATTACTTGGCCCATTTTTTCCTTTCAAAGGTAGGAACTTTCCCCAGCATATACCCATGTCATGGTTAAACCTATGTCTCATTACCCATATACAGTAAAAACAATCCATGCACAGCTGGAAAACAGCTACTAGAAATTACCCACTTGGATTTTAGATTACAAAAGAGAGAAATTTACTTCATGCACCATCCGAGTTGGTGATCCAAACCCCTGTGAATAATTTGACTAACAATGAAGGCCGAAGAATAAACCAAAAATATGGCCCAAAAGTATACTCTAAAGTGTTCGAAGTAATCTACTAATATGCTTATATACAAATCAAATTAGAAGCCCATTTTCAATGCATGACTTGGGATAACATATAATCAAAAGAGTTTCAACGGCTCTGAGTTAGAGCTTAGAGGAAGAAAAGACATGAAGAGACTAGTAAACTTGAGTAGAAAAAATGGAGAGAATAATACAGCCTCAAACTGGATCTTGTTTTGAATTAATACCTGGAGCAAGGAAATTGCAATCCTAAAAATATTTATCAAGAGACCTCAAATCCACACAATTTGCACTTGTATTTAAATAACTGGAATAAAGATATTTGCACGTACTGCATACAGAAAAGTTTATACAGAAAATTTACTTTCACTTCAACTTTTTGGAGGCCTTGCGACTTTCAATTTTTTTCTGTGCAGCTTCAAATTCTTCTTCTGTAGGTTCACGAGCTGCTTTACCACCACCATATTTGGACACCAGAGATGAGAACATGGAATCAAACCTGTCTTTCCTCTCACTTTGGCGCTGAGATATAACAGCAAGTAGATCTGCTTCTGATTGTTTATTTGGTCTGCCAAAGATACAAATGAAGGTTATCCATTAAAAAATTTTAGGGAAAGGCATATTTTAAGGATATGAAAAAAGAACTCTCTGGTTGAAGACTCACTTCCCCTTCCTTTTTAAAGGACTGGTGGGTGGTTTTGTTTCAGATATTTTCTTTGCCCATTTCTGGTAAGTTTTGGTTGCCTTCAGTTCCCCTATATGAGAGAGAACATGTGAAATTAGCATCATCAAAACTACTGTAATATGTCACAAAATGCATTGATATCAAAAGGTGACGTTGACAAACAACAAATCTCTTCAACCTAAGTGAGATGGTACAATGAAATAAAACCAATAAGCAAGACGGTCTCAGTTGTCTATTCTAAACCTGTAAACCAGATAGATAATAATTAAGATTTTAACCTCTTAAATGTCTATATAGCCTGTTAAAACGCCTAGATAACATTTATTGGCAAAATATATACTCGAAAGCTAGAATAAACTCACCTGCAGATATTGCCTCATCCAAAATATCCATGAACCGATGTGAATCAAGCTTAGGATCTGAACATAACATTGAACAGAAGATCCTGACAAGGGAAATTTTCAGAATAAAAATGGAAAGCCTCAAGAAAAGAAGGCAGGCTCCCTAACATCATACCTGTCCATATGACCCTTGTACTTCTTATAGAGGTCAAGCAAATCCTTTTTCTCTGAATCAGATCCCCTATAATTTGCTTCAAACTCTTCAATATCAGCTTCTGTTATCTGAATTGGATGTACAAATGTCAGCTCAAGTAAATGGAGAGCCTAAATAAAACATGGGGATCAGGAAAAATGCATGATAAGATAATGCAACCTTTTTGTACATGGTTCTGAAGAAATCCTTCAAATTCTCAACAACATCCCCTGCAAGATCCTGTTCAACAAGAAAAGCAGAAATTTGGAATACATTTCTTACATTAATAATGAAATGTAGCACATTTAAGGTAATAAGAAAATGCAATATTGGCGTAGTATTGCTGGTTATGACAACGTAGTTTTCTTTCAAAAGCTTGGGACCATGGAATAAATTTCATCTCTATAGAACCTCTTGTGATCCTGGACTCCAATTCAAATGAGGGGAAAAAGCGGGTGTATGTTACCACTTACAGCATCATCAACACAACCAGTCTGATCATAGATGGATCGTTTTTCCTCATCTCCAAGGATTGATATCACCTTTTGCAGTTGCTGAAATTTTTCTTTAGCTTCCTATTGGAAGACCAAACAACAAGTCATAAACAATCAACATAAAATTAATAAACATACTATTGCCAATCTATCCTTAGGGTAATTGACCTCATCCCCAGAATTTTTGTCTGGGTGTAGCCGCAAGGCCAACTTATAATATGCTTTCTTTATTTCCTGTTGAGATGCTGCCCGCTCAACACCAAGAACCTGCAAGGACTGGGTTGTTATTTGCTGAATCTTATTCCACCATAAATTACAATGTCAAATCACACTTACGTGTCATATATAAACCAAGATAAAAGGGAGTAATTTAGCAGAAAAATATAAAAGAAAACAGTAAGGAGAGTGCAGAATGCTTTAAACTAAGCCAACTAAGGAACTGAAGGGGAAAGCAGACACAATTATGCAGAATTTTGAAATAGTTGCCACCTAGTCATCCTCAAAATTTATGATACTTGAGGATCGCCACATGCAGAATGAAACACCATCTACTCCCACAAAATTTGTTATCCTACCCACCCTTTTTTAATCAAAATATCTAGATCTTCATTTTATTCCTAATCATATCAATTATTCAATACCCTATTATCCAGTTAGGAGGGAAACTTTGGGGATAATTGTATCATTCAGTAATTTTGCAAGAAATGCACATCTCAGTCTCAAACCTGTAACCTATTAAACACAAGCAAGAAAATTTTACTTTTTCACCAAACAATAACTCTCAGATGCTAGACACATGTGAACACACATAGCACATGCTTCAGTAACCAGTATGTAGGAAAAAAAAAGGTAGCCATATTGTGTATATAAACAGAAATTTAAACCATCAATAACAGCACCAGGAACAGTATTTACCTTGAAAAAAAATATAAAGTATTATTCAGCTAAATAGGAAGACCATAAAAGATTACGAGAACTATCACAATAACCAATGAATTTCTTTATAATTCAAGTGCAATCGATCAAAGGCGTCAAGCATCAAACAGTAAAACACAAGTACATAAAATCATTGTAGTGAGGTACAAAACTCATCCCCACATAAAACAAGATGTACAACACCAAAGCACCATCAAGGATTACATACAAATTCTCTAGAGATGAACTACCTTATGACAATGGCATCTTCACTTGGCTTTTTTGAAATTCCATTAGATAAGAAAATAATGAAGAAATCAATGCCAAGGGAAGTGAATAAACTAAACCCACCAGATGCTATACCTTTTTTTTTTGTTTGCCCCCAAGTGGTGGTAGTAAGATACTAAAGTCACCCAAGACTTCTATAGGTGTATCATCTTAGGTGTCCTTTCTAGGACTGCAAACCTTTCCTTCATTTCCTATTGGAATGAACAGAACTATGGAATGTAACTATTAGGACAATGAAATTCAAGTGAATTAAATCCCAAAGTTGTGGAGGGAAGATAATAAATGGAACCATTGACAGGCATTCAATAGGAAAATAAATGGCCTCCCTGAAATTATAAACATATCAAAAACCATGGAAGGCAAAGTAGCAATTAAAAATTCAAAACCAGGATTAACCTGTTCTTGTAGACCTTGGACGCTAGAGAATAACAAAAACAAAGTATGATTGAAAGGTTATACACTGTTGTCTGACATAAATAAATTAACGCTGAGCCTGGATAAAAAAATGCAACAATTTTTCCCCGTCAATTTAAAACAACTTCAATTATAAATGTTGCCATGTTTTTACATGCATCAGTAAATTCAAACAGGAGTAAACATTCAGATAAAAAGTTAAAATCTAATCCCGCCATCATCTTGATTTTCAAAAGGTCATTTGACTTCTCTTTCACCGAATTTATAAATCCTTACATAGTTCAAGAATTCAACTTTCCATCCAAAATGAAAAGCGTTATGCAAGCAAAAAAAAAGCAGAACATACTAGAAGAAGCAGAAAATCAATTTGTGGCTAAATTTTTAACAACAATCAGATCCAACTCTTGATGTTATGAAATTAGCCCAAAAAAGTCAAGCTGAAGTGGGATGATCAAAAGCTTCACGAATTAAGATTCAGTCATTCACTGAGAGAGAAGCTCACCTTACATATACTTCAACCTAACTCCATATGAACTTTTTCTTGGTCTGTTGTGGAGGCCCGTTCCCCTCCCCTAATCCCATTCCAATGAGCTGAAGGTTTTTAATTGTCTTAGACATGACAAAACCAAATTCTTTCAACACTTAACTGCAACTCATAAGTGCCACTATAGTCAGAAAGCATTCCATCTAACTGAAGCTTAAGTAGAATCCTAAAACACTGGAACCAAATAAAATTTCCTAAATAAGTTCAACCCACTTAATAGCCACAATATAACCAGAAAACTAATAATGACAGCAACAACAGCCGGCCCACCATGTGGAAACATTGTCGTTTTTCTCTTCTAATAGTTTTTAATACCAAAAACACGTTTATTGCTTACAAAACAAGACAACTTATAAAAGATTGTTTACAAGGCAACAGTTCCAGGTTTCCGATATCACAATGTGTTCCATAGGGCAATAGTAGCAAGTAGCAGCATTTATTGGCACTTGATAACAACTTAGCTTTTCTAAAAACTGATAAATCTGCCACCTATAATCAACATTAACTGCAACATTACTACTCATGCCTAGACATAATCCAAACATGCAAGCATAATGGTTTAATCCTAGTCATTGCTTATCCAATAAAACAACTTAAAGGCACCAGATATTGAATTCCAATTAAAAGCAACAGTCTTCCAGCTTCAGGCTCAAAAAAGTTATAAAAAAAATAAACATTTCCCAAAACCAATTCAAGCATTAAGGCTATCTTGCAGTGGCGTTTTACACCATTTTGCAATGAAATGATTGCTTCAACCGGACTCCATTTCATCACTACAAAATTATGTGATGAACAGTAGAAAATTAAATTTGGTATTTTATTATTCATGAACGCCATTTCTTTTTTTTATTATTATTTTTTATTTAATTTTTATATATAAAAAAACTAATTAATTTAAACATATAATATACGAATTTAAAATAATACAAATTATAAATATCAATTATTATATTATATATTCAATTTAATTATAAGTCTTGGTTGATTATTATTAAGTTTCAAATTAATTGAATTTAGTCTCGATTAATTTTATTAGATCTCGAATTGTCAAAACTATATCTCTATTGATTTATATATTAAATACAAATATTAATATAAAATATCAACATTAATAATATTAATTAAAATTACTATAAACATTCAAAATAAATATTAATATAATAACATAACATAGATTAAAATATAAATAATTTAATAATATGATAGATCAGCTCCGGATCCTCCAATATTATCAAAATATCAATCAAAAATATCAGTAGTAGAAGAAGACCCTTATCGTTGGTTTCTTTTATCTATAATTCTTATTTGTTCAACTCTAAAATACTCACGTACATTTGGATCAACAATTGTGTTCAAGTCACAAAATAGAATTTTATTTTCCTCTTTCATTTTTTTCAAAACCAAATTTTGCAATTGGATATCCATTTGCTTCTGCCTATCAAAACTGCTCTCCTTTAACATCTCCATAAATTGCTTATTCTCTGCTCTAAGGTGATTATATAATTCTGCCATATATTCATCATTTTTTCTTTTTAATTTAGCTTTCTTCACTCCACACGGTTGTTGAGATGAACTTCCACCAAAACCGTCATCATTCAAATTAGGAGAAAATGATGATAACCCATGAGACAATGATATTGGTGATTCATGAGTAAAATTATCTGACTGTGACGAGTCATAATTCACATTATGTACCGGAACAATTTGTCTAGCAGTGGGAACTTTATCTTTAAATTTTTCAAAATCTTTAACTATATGCCAAACATGATCAAATTTGAATCCTTTTTTAAACTTCAAATCTTGTATGAATAAGTTTTTTGCTCGATATAACTGCAAATAATTGTGAAAATAATATTAAACATTGAAACTAATAGTAAGAAAATGAAAATTATAAATACTCACAATATTCTCATCTGAAACACCACTTGAATTCAAATTTTCTATTTGTTTTAGACAGCCATTTAATTTTTTTACTTCAGCAATTATACTAGTCATTCGAGACTGCACAGATCGCTTGGATCGATACTTCATTTGTTGGTTCCTTGATTCATTAAAACTCTACTCCACACGGAACCAAAAATTATCTGAAAATTGATACCTACCAATGATAGGATTCTGAGATATGTTTAAATAAACTTGACAGAGAAGCACATCTTCAGAATTAGAATATCCAGTAGATCGGACAAACATTTTCTAGCAAAACAATAGATTAAAAAAAATGACATTTTTACAAGATAATTTTTGCAAGATGATATTTTGATAATAAATTAGAGATATGTATTTATAGCAAATGAATGCTACAATATTTTTAAACTAACACTTTGTTCAAAAAATAATTTACACCCTGCCCAAAAAATAATTCATACTCTGCCCGAAAAACAAATAAACACTCTATCCAAAAAACTAATTCACACTCATGCTCAAAAAATAATTCACATTTTGCCTAAAAAATAAATTTAAACTCTACTAAAAAAATAATTCATATTCCGCCCAAAAAACAAACACATTCACACTTTACTCAAAAAATAATTCACCTTCTGCCCAAAAAAACAAATTCATACTCTGCTCAAAAAATAATTCACATTCTGTCTAAAAAAATAAATTTAAGCCCTGCTTAAAAAATAATTCACATTCCGCCCAAAAAACAAACTCACGCTCTGCCTAAAAAACAAACTCATACTCTGCCCAAAAAATAATTCACACTCAACCTAAAAAACAAATAAACACTCTACCCAAAAAATAATTCACTCTGCCAAAAAAATAATTCATACTTTTCTCAAAAAATAATTCACTCTACACAAAAAATAATTATATGTTCTCCAATATATGTCTATATGAAACTCTACACAAGAAATTTTAAAATGTTGGATCGATTACATCATCATCTATAATCGTTATATTGGATTTTAAATCATATAAGATAAGTCTCTTCATTTACTATAAATAACATATTTTATTATAATACTCATAATTCATAACTTCTCTTTTCATTTATCTTTTAAAAAATAAACTACAAAAAACTTAGCATATTCCTTCATTTACAAAATGAATTCTAATATAAAAATTACAACTAATTTATAAAGTTATAGTTCTTCTAATAATGACAATGATATTCTAATTCATAACAACCTTGCAGACATCGCTGCAAATGAACAATCGATGTGTCAAATGATTGCTAACAATAACATAATACTTGCAAACTACTTCAATCAACAAAACAATCAAATAATCTATGGTGGCTCGATTAGTGATCACATAATGATTTATCGCAACTGAAAAAATGTTGATCGCAATTTATTTAATGATTATTTTATCAGTCATCCACGCTATGATGACGCAATATTTTGTCGAAGATATTGAATATCATGAAATTTGTTCATTCGCATTGTTGATGCCGTTAAATGTAATGATAACTATTTCCAACAATGAAGCGATGGACTTAATAGACTAGGATTATCATCTTTAGAAAAAGTAACAGCTACTTTTTGAATTTTGACATATGATATATCAGCAGATGCAACAGACGAGTACATTAAAATAGGAGAATTAACAGCAATTGAAAGTATGAAAAGTTTTTGTCGTGCTATTACGAAAATATTTACAGAACGGTATTTAAGAACACCTACAGCAAATGACATCACCAGACTACTCTATATTGATTGACAACGTAATTTTCCACAAATATTGGGGAGCCTAAATTGTATACATTGGAAGTGGAGAAATTATCCAACTGCATGAACTAAACAATACGCAGGTCATAGTGGCTCACCAACTATTATTCTAGAAGCTGTAACAAACTATAATTTTTTAATATGGCACGCATATTTTGATATGTCAGTTCTAATAATAATATTAATGTGTTGAAATCATTCAATATTTTTTCTAATCTTGCTCAAGGTACCGACTAATTATACTATTCAAGATAAAGAGTATAATATGAGTTATTATTTAACTAATAATATATATCCTAAATTGTCAACTATTGTGCAAATTATTCACTAGCCATAGAGTTAAAAAAAATATATTTTACAATGCAACAAGAAGCATGTAGAAAAGATGTAAAACATGCATTTGGAGTTCTTCAATCACGATTTGCAATCGTGACAGGACCAATACATTTTTAGAGAAAAAATGTATTACATGACATTATGAGTGCATGCATTATTATGCGCAATATGATTATTAAGAATGAATATAATCTTGATGCACTAATTAAAGAAACGAGGAAAAATCAAATAGAGAAGTTAAATTGGTGGTTGATAAAAATACAAGATTTCATCAATTTATTAATTGTCATAGATAAATCAAAGATAAAGATGCTTACATTATGCTTCGTAATACATTAATTAATTATTTATGAGAAAAATATATTAATTCAGATAATTAAATGAATATTACAATGCATTTTTCATATTTGTGTTTAATTTTAATTATAAATATAATATAATTTTCATATTTATATTTAATTTTAATTATAAATATAATAGAAATTTTTTTAATTATTTTTGTTAATGTAATTTTATTTTAAATAATATATTAATAGTAAATGAGTCATTTAATTAATAAATTATTATAATTTAAGTGTATATTATTATTTTACTAAATTAATAATTAGATTTCTTTTAATAAATATATAAAATATATTTATTTATGGATAATTATTGAAATAGTATAAAATGATGTTAGAAATAAAATTATTATTTGATATGATATAAACCGCAAAATAGTATAAAATTAAGTGCATTTTAATGTTGTGGATTAAAAATAATCCTAAATTAACTTTAAAAAAAAAACCCACAGCCAAGTCAAATCCACAAACCCTAAATCACAATAGAAGCAACAAATGCTCTGCATAATTTGACACTAAAGTGAAAACTACAAAATAAACGAAAATAATTACAACATTGAACCCACAAAAAAAAAAACTCAAATTCATAATTACAATCAACATCCAGTCATGGGGTAAAATAATTAAAAAAAAAAAAAATTTATTACCTCATAGAGACTGTTTTCGTTTGAGGAAGATCCATTCACATTCTCCTTCTGTCCCCTTTCTTCTTCTTCTTCTAATGCTACTTCTTCATTACGAGAAACCCTAGATTTTTCTCTCCTTTTGTTTCCCATTTTTGGTCCACTAAGAGTGTAGAAGAAACTGCAAAGAAAAAGCGAAAGCTTGCCGCTTGTGTTATAGATTTTTTATATTGATTTTTCTTTTGCGATTTTGTTCCCGCGTTTTTTGCCCATTTTCCCGCTTGTTGATCTGATGTGGGATCGTCTATGGTTACTTGATACATGAAGTTGGACGTCAACCGTTTGTTTCAAGTGGACACTGAGACTATCAATTAATGGTCTATATGGGCCGGTTTGGGTCTTTTGTAGGGCCGAAATTAATTTTCTACAAGACTCCACCCCATTCCTAACGTCTATTATCTTGGGAAAATAAAAAAAGCAAAAAGCAAAAAGCATACCCAGTAAATTTAAAATTGGGTTTCAATTAAGCAGTTCATTGTCATAACATATTATTTTTTTTTTCAATTTTAATAATATTCAATTCATATGACTAATTATGAAAGTATTTAGATGCGTAAATACAAAATATAATTATCGTTTAAAAATATACATGTTGGTAATTGAAAAATTATTGAGGGTTTGGATAAATATTAATTATCGATTTATCTTTTTCAAATCGATAAAATCTAATAATAAGTAGAAATTACGATTACCGATTAAAATTTTTATCAATTAAAAAAGTATATTTATCATAATTATTAATCGCTGGTCTAAATATTTATTATATCAATAGTGGAAGCTCAAATTAAAAAGTGTTTGTATGTTTAATTATAAAATTTAATTGTCGTTAATAATATATTCGTCGATAATTAAAAATTATTAAATATTTAAATAAGTATCAATTATCGATTTATTTTTTTAAAATTAATAAAATGTAATAATAAATAAAAATTATTATTATTAATTAAAAATTTTATTAATTAAAAAAAATATTTTTTATGTAAAATGAATAGTTATCAACACTCACAGCAACCGCTCAAGTTCTAATCTCAATCGTATATTCCACTATATAATAAAAAAATTAGAGGGTGTTTGGTAGAGCGATGGCTAAATGTGAGATTGGTATAAAAGTGTGATTGTCAAATCGCCAATCGCTAAAAGTAACTTATAGCTGCTTATAAAATTTGACGAGAGAAATTTTATCATAATCGAAATTTTTATTTGGTCAACCAAACATTATAAATTTTTTCAATTAGCGACGCACATGTTATCAATCGGCAATTAAGAGTGTTTAGTTGGCCAATCAAACAGCCCCTTAAAAGAAAAAACTTTCGGTTTCTTTTCTTTTCTATCCTGCGTATGATGACTCCATCACTAATTTTTTGTAGTAATAAGAGTTATAAAATATATTAATAAAATTATATAATTATATTTAGTATTTTAATTATTTAATTTTTAAATACATTTTCTAAACTAACTTTGCAGTTTATTTTAACTTTTTTTTTCAAAATATAAATTACAGGATCCAATATAAGAATCATAGAAAGAATTAAAAAAAAAATTATATAACAAATATAAAATTTACATACAAATTTAGATTATATATTTTTTTTTTAAATGACATAATAATTTTATTTTCTATTTTGCAATCTAATTATCATATTATATAATTTTTCATGGATTAACATTAAATAGACAAATATTACAAATTATAATATACACTAAAGAAATAGGCAACCATTAGTATCAATTAAAATTTTTACTATTGATATTATAATTTATTCTATTGGCCTATTTCTTTAATATTTATTATAACTTTTACTATTGACTTATTTTATTTTTTATTTAAGAAAAATTACTTAACATGATACTTAAATTGCAAAATAGAAGATAAAGTTATCAGATTATTGAAAAATAACGTAATCTAAATTTATATATAAATTTTATATTCGCTTATATAATTTTTTCAGCTTTATCTATAATTTTTAAATTGGGTCTTGTAATTTTTATTTTAAAACAAATATTCAAACTAATAAATAAATTTTAAAGTTAGTTTAGAGAATTATAAAACTTATTGAAAATTAAACAAGTAAAATGTTAAATATATTATATAATTTTATTAGTAAATTTTTTGACACTTATTATTAGATTATGTAATTTGAACATGGTATGGGTTAATCTGTCAAAAAGTTTTAATAATTTTTATATATTATTTATTCAATTTAAAAAAAAAAATCAATGGTTAGAATTTATACTATTAAATCTAATGATCATAATGTTACAAGATATTGTAATTTAAGTGCCGTAAAGGCACCCTAGAAGGCACCTTCAATCCTAACATACTCCCTAGTAAAAAACCAAAATACAATGATTGATGAAGAATAAGAAGAAAAAAAATGAAGGAACATGGCAAGCAAAATAAAGGAAATTAAGGAGTGTTGGTATAGTGACCCTACAATCACCACCATCTTGCTGAAAGCAATGTTGGTATTGAGAGTGTTACAATATTGTTTGTATAGCTTTCTTCAATGCAATAAGTAAAACTTGATAATGCCAACTTTCACTCACAATCACCACCACCACCCCAAAACATCATTTCTGGTTTGTTCAACAAAAACAAAAAGGGTAGCCCTCCAAAATTTATTGTTGGGAGAGGAGAGGAGAAGGTCTTCTTATCTAGGGAATATTACAACAATAAATGAGCACAAACATCCATAAGGTGATGACACATATTGTATGTGAATGAGACACAAACAAGAATACAAAAATAGGTTAATTTGTGTTTTTTTCAAATGTCTTTGGATGCTTCAAAACTTTTTTTTTTTTTTAAGTTGACTATTGGGTTTGAGAATATACAAACAAAATTACTTTTTGTTTATTTCAAAAAATGCATGAGACACTGTTGTTTATTATAATTTATACTTCCAATTAAGTAATCTCTTTTTAGTTTATTAGGGTCTAATTAATTAAACATAGTCATTTATATAACAAATGTTAGGTCCTTTTAGTTGTTGAAAACATTTTCTAGTGGGTTGACATTCTAATCTATAAGTCATTGAGTTTATTTGCAAGCTTACTAGTTGAGGTCCAGCCAATAGACAATCATCATAGTGAAAAAAGAAAAAAGAGGGAAAGAAGGGTTTAGGGAATATTTTCTTAATTCCTAGGCATACAATATAAGTACCAGTTATAAAAAAAATAATATAATGTATACAAATTAACTTGTGATAATATTATTTAATTATAATTAATAAAAAATCTGTTTAATATTGAAATTGAATTTTTTTTAAAAATTATTTTAAAGGTATTATTAAGTTATTTTTTATTTTTTTATAAATATTTCATATTAAATTCACTCAAAAATAATTTATAATAATATTTATTTAGTATATCAATACTAAACACATAAAGAAAATATTTTTTCCTAAAAAACAAACAAGATTAACTATATAATTAACAAGCAATCAACAATATTTTAGGAACTTAATCATTCTTGGTTAGGAATAACACAGGAATGAATGATTATTGGGTTTGAACTTGAAACAAGAAATTTAGCTTGCTCTTGTGGTTAAGCTACAGCAAATAAAAATAATGGACTAACATGGTTTCTCCCTTTTACTTTTAGCAAGTGCAATGAAATTAATAATGCAAAATAGTTCCCAAAAAAGAAAGAAAAAAGTTTAATTAGATAGCTAGTTCTCAACAGATAGATACTTACCTTATCAAAAGAAGATCTAATAATTAACAATAATCCTTGACAAAGTTTTATTAATTACATGTAATTAGTGTTGGCATGAGCTTTTCTTTAGCTCTTTTTTGAGGATTTTCTGTTCATTGGTAAAGAAGTTTCTTGGGATGCTTTACAGTAATTTTTTTTTGAATCAGATCTTTTGGCAGAGGTTGCAATAATTGTTGTCCTACAACTTTCTGGTTTTGTAATTAAGTCAAGAAAACCAAAATGAAAAGTCAACCAGAGAGAAGCTATCAACCAGAGAGAAGCTATGCACTGTACTTCAATTTGTAGCATTGGCAGTAAAATGGACTTCACAGTCCATTGGTTCTTACTTCTTAGCAAAAGTCATAGTTTATGGTAATAAGAGCCACCTAATACTTACCTTTTTTACCGGAGATATTTATATAGTATTTCACTACACCTACCACCAAAGCTACAACAAACACCAATCCTAAGGGGCTTTATTTTTTATTTTTTATTTTTTTAAAGAAGGGCTTGACTTCGAGTCATTTATTTGATAATTATGCATGTGATTCAAAAATAAATAAATAAATAATATGATATTTCAACAAAAATTATCTTTATTTTATAATATTAACTGATAATATTACAGCTCTTACGATAATAATCTAACCACAAAAACAAAATCTTAAAAAAAAAAACTTCATGTAGTACTAATGAAATAATGTCAATTGTCAACTAGGAAAAATCATGCTTTTTTCTTGTATACATCCCTTTAATGTTCCATGCTTAAGTAAATTTAAGAATTGTTAAAGAAAAAGAAAAAAAGAAAAGAAGGAATGAGCTTAGCAGAATTTAAAAAATAAAAAAAAAAAAAATTGCTATTTGTCATGTGAGGAAAGTTGCATTGCATGGGATTCTAAAATCTAAATCGCATTCTCATTAGTTTGGCGGTGGAGATTTATAATTATTGCCTTAAATTTTGTTCTCCTAATAATGTTTAGAGAGTCAATGTTTGTTATAAACTTTGCTCAACAAAGTAATTAACTTATATCAATAGTTACATTTCTTTTCATCAAAGGGACGCTTTACAGGTCAAGTATATATTTTTAATAATTTTTCTTCTACAAAAGAGAGAAAATAAATGTATATCTTAATTTTAAAATTAAGTTATCAATAAAGTAATTTCTAAATATATGAATCAAAGTATAATATGTTTTAATTTCAAAATTAATTTATCAGTAAGGTAATTTCTAAATATATAATTCGAGTAATGGAGCAAGGCTTTGAACTTTTTAGTAAATAAATTTAATTTCAGTTGGTGTATAAATTGATTCAAAAATATTTTTGATGGACACGAATTTTTATTACAAGAATATATAATATATATGAATATATGTGGGATTTAAAATGAATTTATAATTTTATTTTACATTTTAGTATTTAGAAGTCAAGTATCTCACTTTTTTAAAAAAATAATTTTCTTCATATTTTTTTAATAAAAAATAAGTTTTTTATTTATGAAAAAGAGAAATACATCTTGGTAAAAATAATTGAAAAAATTATAATTAAAATAAATATAAAATAAATTTTACTTCTACATTTCATTGACCAAGTTATCATAGTAATAATTATAGTTGTAATTGACATATCGACGAAAAATACATTCTACTCAAAATTGACATTAAATTGTTTGATGAGTTCGATCTATTGAAAATCACATGAAAACTCTCTCTATATAAAAGATACTAACAAATTTTCATAAAAAAAATAATATAACTTTCATAAACATAAAATACATAAATAAAATAAAAATAAATATAAATAAATATATTTAAATTTAATGTTAAAACTTTATTCAAAAAAGTAATGACCAATCCAAAATAAATATATATATCGTAATATTTTCAGATAATCGTTATTAAATAAAAAAAAATGGTGAAATTGAAAAAGAGAGAACGCAAAAACAAAATCAATAGCGGAGAAAGAGAAAAATAAAAAAATGATAGGAAAGAAGAAGGGAGAGAAGGACAAGAGGAGAGAGAATGCCGTTAAGATAAAAAAGTTATATTGTGGTTCTTTTTCTTTACTTTATATTTTTTTTAAACCCATTAAAAATATAAATTTCTTTGGATTGAAATGGAAAGAAATTCGCATTTCCTTTTAATGATGGAAAAACAAAGTGTGAAGGTATGGAAAGCTAATTTATTAATCGATTCAATTACAAAATCAAAACTTGCCTATATATTTAAGATATTCACCTCTTTAGATTGTGTCAATTATTGTACTTGATTCATCAACAACTATATGTATTTATTCAAGCTCTGAACTTGCAATATATAGCACAATACTAAGAACTAGGAAGTAGAAATGTAAGATAAAATTTAAACTTAACAGTTATGTAATAAAAAAAATTTGTATAATAAATTATTTATATATTTATATACACAGAACCCAACAATTTTCTACAGCATAAAAACACTTAATGATAAAAAAAATGTAAATTTTCACTTTTTTTTTTTTTTATAATTTAGTTCATATTTGCAAATTAACATAAAGCTTGGTATTTTTTGTGATTAAATTTTTCTTTCCAAAACAAATTTATATTGACACAGTAAGATTATTACTATAATTTGCAACATATTTCTCATAAATCTTTTATGAATAATTTTTTAAATATCGATTAAACCATTTTTTATTTGCTTTTTTATTGGATAAAAAAAAAAGAGCCTGGTGTTTTCATACCACACAAACAGAGCCCTTGTTCTATGCGAATGGCCAGGTTCGATTGGTTGGTATCGATTTGTTGGATTCCATTGTCAGTCAAAATTGGTCCTGATAAGATCACAACCGTTGAAATAGATCACATCATGGTTATAATATCAGCGACAAAAGCGGGAGATTTTTACGGGATAATCAAAGGGGCGAAAGATAATCTAATTCCAAATCCACGGTACTGTAACTGCACAGTGACAATACACTTAATTATTTATTTATGGTATAAATAAATAAATAAAAATTATGTTTTTCTAAAAATTAAATAAATATGTCGTTGAAAAGAGTTCCCACGTAGGGCATGTGAGAGTGGACTTTTGTCTCTTTCTTTCCGACTTTTTTGTCCTCACTCTCTCGCTCACGAGAAGCCTTGAGTTGTTTTCTCATTTGTCCGTTTTCAATTCCTAATTTATTTATTTATTTCTTTTAAATAAATAGTTTATTTATTTGCAGTTATATTTTTTTAAAAAATATGAATATAGTAATTATTTCAAATATAATAAGAATTAATTATTATTTTTCTTTAATATATTAATTTTTTTAAAAATATATTAACTCGTTTTGATAAATATCACAATATACTATTAAACCATTTTATCCAATTTTGTTATTAATCAACTCTATAAATATAGTAAAAAAACATAAATATCATTGTCTTTTATTTTTAATTAATTATATTATATTTTTGCTTTAAAAAATATTTTTTAGAGTTAAAAAATTTATTTTCATATTTTTTGATAAATTTTAAAATAAAAATAAATAAATAAATTTTTAAAATTTTTTTTTATTTTAAAAAATAATTTAAGAATAAATTAAATTATTTCTTCTTAAATTTTTTAATAAAAATAAAAAAATCATTTTCATATTTTTGATAAATTAAAAAATAAGTAAAAAATATTTTTTAAAAATATTTTTTATTTGTTATTTTTTATTTTTTAAAAAATAAAATAAAAATATTTTTTAAAAATATTTTTATTTATTTTTATTTTCAAATTTATTAAAAATATGAAAATATATTTTTTAACCTTAAAAAAATAATTTTTAAAATTAAAAATAAAATATAATTAATTAAAATTAAAGAATAATGATATTTTTATTTTTTTACTTTTCTTGTATGATTGACTAACGGTAAAATTTGACGGAATAGCCTCGTAGTTTATTGTGATATTCGTCGGGAGGAGTTAATATATTTTTGAAAGGTTTTGGGGATTTAGTATATTGGATCATTTTATAAGAAGAAAATAATAATTAAGGGATTTAGTGTATCGGATATTTTACAAGAAGAAAATAATTTAACTCATATAATAAATTACATTTTAATAATTATTTATTATTTCTAAAAAATATAAATAAATATATCATAAAATTTAATTTTTAAATATAATAATTCATTAATAATATTATTCGATAATACAATAAAAATACAATATTAATTAGCAGTTGATAGAAAAAATTTCAAAATAAAAATTTTTAAATCATTTATTATTCAAATATCTAATAATCAATAATTGATATTTTTTTTTTTTAATTTATTAAATGAATTGAGTTAACTATAGTCTAAATCTCAAATTAATTGGAGTTAATTATATGAATTTTTACTTTTATTTTAAATATTTTTAGATAATATTTTTTAATATTTATATTATCTCTAAATTATTTGAGTTAACTGGTGAAAACTAAAAAATTATTAATTAGTTTCTAACAGTTAAACTAAACACTCATTTATATTAACTAAATTTTAATTCAACTAATAAATAACAATACGTTTTAATTCATGAGATAATAATTAAAGTAATAAATAAAATTTATATTTAAAAATTATAAATAAAATAAAATATTTTAAAGTTTAGTTGTATATTATTATTTTTTTTTAATTTTAAGTCATATTACACATAATTTAATATGGTAATCATTATTTATCTTTTATAAATCAATAATAATTATATACATGATTAATTTGCCTTGTTTTAAATGGACTAAACATTATAAATTGAGTATGATAGTAGAGGTATATACAATTTAGACAAAATTTTAAGGTTAATTTCTTTAAAGAAAATCTATAAATAGTAAATAATAGGATTAGATAACTCTTCCTCTTGCCTTATATTTTTGCCTAATATAATTTGCTTTTTTATTATTATGTTTAATTTGTATACCCAATATGTTACCAAGTGAGGCAGGTTTATAGCTACACCAACCAGACAAACAAGTATGGCCCCATCAATTACAAATTAAAACAAAATAGTTATAAATAAATAAAAAAAGAACCCTAGCAATTTCATTATTAACTTTTTGTTGATTACTGTTTAATAATAATGATGGATTATAACTTTTTAAAGTAGGCATGCTTTTTATCAAAAGTGTGAAGACAATAGTTGCCCTAAAGGATTTATTATTATTATTATTATTATTTTCCTTTTTTTCTGTGTATGAAATGAAGGCACTCCAATGGAGATAATGTCTTAAATTTTTGTCTAATTTACTTAAAAATTTACTACTTTTAGTTATTTTATAGTTTTATTTTTTGTTTTAATTAGTAATATAATTATTATAATTGTTTTCAAACTAATCAAATCTTTGATTCAAATTATGAGATTTCGAGTTTGAATTTTGGATGAAAATAAAATTTAATAATATATATATATTTTAATAATAATATATATATTTTAAAAAAATATAAATTAATACATTGAAATATAATCTAGCGATAATAATATATTTTTTTATAATAAATTTAATATTGATTTATCCTTTATTAATATTAAAAATAATATATATATTAAATTTTAATTTCCACTAAATATAAAATTAAAACTGAGGTATATGAGTACCCAGTTGGATTGGACATTCTATTAAAAAAAAAAATCAGAATAATTTATAAATTTTTTTTTATTTAGCGCACTAAAATTCAAATTAAAAAAAATTATTTTTTAAATTCAATTTTTTTATAATTTTTTTTCTTCATAGTATATGAAATCTTATAAACAGTGTACTCTCAATAAACTTTCATCCATTAAATGTCAAAATATATTTATTCAAAAGAATATGAATTTGGAAAAGTCAAGTAGAATTATTTATATTTACTGAATTAGACAATGTGAAAATGTTTGCTAGAAAAAGAAAAAAAGTCATTAATTGATATACCATGTACAGATACTGTATTTACTCTCCTTCCATATACTGTCTCTGATTAGTGGTTGGAAGGTCAGATCCTGTCTTCTCTGTATTTCACTATTATAGTATAGTTATAAATTTTATTTTCAAAAAAAATAATTATTAATAATAATTTTAGTTCTACCAACTGTTATTAAATGAAAATGAGATACTTGTATTAAATAAAAAAAATATTTAATTTTAATAACTATTTTTTTTATTAATATTATATATTATTTGAAAACGAATAATAATAATAATTTATTATTATTTATATATTTTATTGTATGCAACAATTGAAATGTTTCTTTACAAAACAATATTAAATATGTTTCTTTAATCCTGTTGATTATTGAAATAACAACTTCTGGTGTTTGTTGCACAGGATTCAAAACCCTTTTCTTATTTTATTTTATAATAAAATTAAAAATTGAAGTCCAATATTTTTATTGTTTTACTTTTATCCTATGCATTGAAATGAGCAGAAAATTAATAGTATAATTACTAAAAAAATCCATTTTTCAAATCTTGTTCATAATAAAAAAAAATAAAAAATTTAATATGCTATGAGCCTATGACTGTATTTTATAATAATAACTTTATGAAAAATTCCAAAAAGTCACAATGACTTCTTTACAAGGGTGAGATACCCTTAAGCCCATCAACATCTACCTATCCATCACTCTCTCTCCCCCTCAGTGTCTCAGTTTCTTCTACTGATATATAGAAAAGATTGAAAACAACACATACACAAGCTCTCTCTCTCTCTCTTTCTCTTTCTAAGAGGGTTCTTCAATGGCTTCTGCAACTCATAGATACTATTTTGTTTTCTGTTTTAGCTTCAGCTTCACACTGTTCTTTCTCTGTTCTGCTTCAACTGAAGCTGATATTCTTTTATCCTTCAAAGCCTCCATTGAAGACCCCAAGAACTCTCTTTCAAGTTGGTCTAGTAACTCAAATGTTCATCACTGTAACTGGACTGGAGTTTCTTGCAACAACCCATCTTCTTCTCTCTCTGTAACTTCTCTTAATCTTCAAAGTTTGAATCTTTCTGGTGAAATTTCTTCTTCTTTATGTGAATTAACCAATTTGACTCTTCTCAGTCTTGCTGATAATCTTTTTAATCAGCCTATTCCTCTGCATCTTTCTCTTTGTAGTTCTTTGGTTACTTTGAACCTTAGTAATAATCTCATTTGGGGTACAATCCCGGATCAGATTTCAAAGTTTCAGTCTTTGAAAGTTCTTGATTTTAGCAGGAATCATATTGAGGGAAAAATCCCAGAAAGCATTGGGAATTTGGTGAAGCTGCAAGTACTCAACTTGGGAAGCAACTTGCTTTCAGGTAGTGTTCCTTTTGTTTTTGGGAATTTCACTGAGCTTCTTGTTCTTGATTTGTCTCAAAATGCATATTTAGTGAGTGAAATTCCTAGTGATATTGGTAAACTTGAGAAGCTGGAGCAGCTTTTCTTGCAAAGTTCTGGTTTTCATGGCCAAATTCCTGATTCTTTTGTGGGTTTAAAAAATATAGCCATTTTCGATTTGTCTCAGAACAATGTAAGTGGTGTGATTCCTCTAACACTAGGGTCTTCTCTCAAGAACTTAGTGTCTTTTGATGTTTCACAAAACAAGCTTTCTGGGTCATTCCCAAATGGAATTTGCAGTGCTCAAGGCCTAATAAACCTTGGTCTTCACACTAATTTCTTCAAAGGTTCAATACCCAGCTCAATCAATCAATGCTTGAATCTTGAGAGGTTCCAAGTTCAAAACAATGAGTTTTCTGGTGATTTCCCAGATGGATTGTGGTCATTAAGCAAAATAAAGCTTATTAGAGCAGAAAACAATAGATTTTCTGGTACAATACCGGATTCAATATCAATGGCAGCTCAGTTGGAGCAAGTTCAGATTGATAATAACAGCTTCACTAGTAAAATTCCCAACGGTCTTGGTTTGGTTAAGAGCTTATATAGATTTTCTGCATCTCTTAATGGTTTCTATGGTGAATTACCTCCCAACTTCTGTGATTCCCCAGTTATGAGCATTATAAACCTCTCCCATAATTCCCTTTCTGGTCAAATTCCTGAGCTCAAAAAATGTAGGAAACTGGTCTCTTTATCTTTGGCAGACAATAGCCTTACCGGAGAAATCCCACCATCCCTTGCTGATCTGCCAGTGCTAACTTATCTTGATTTGTCTGATAACAATCTCACTGGTTCAATCCCACAAGGGCTTCAAAATTTGAAGCTTGCTCTCTTCAATGTGTCCTTTAACCAACTTTCTGGTAGAGTCCCTTCTGCTCTAATCTCAGGTCTCCCTGCTTCTTTCTTAGAGGGAAATCCTGGCCTCTGCGGCCCTGGATTGCCTAATTCTTGTTCTGATGAGCTGCCTAGACACGATAGTTCTGTTGGTCTTAGTGCAATGACATGTGCTCTAATCTCTATAGCTTTTGGCATTGGAATTCTGCTTGTTGCTGCTGGTTTTTTTGTGTTCCATAGATCCTCCAAGTGGAAATCTCAAATGGGTGGTTGGCGTTCGGTGTTTTTCTACCCTCTTAGAGTTACTGAGCATGATTTGGTTATGGCAATGGATGAGAAAAGTGCTGTAGGAAGTTGTGGAGCTTTTGGTAGAGTATACATTATAAGTTTACCGAGTGGAGAACTAGTTGCTGTAAAGAAGCTAGTAAATATTGGGAGCCAAACTTCGAAAGCATTAAAGGCTGAAGTCAAGACATTAGCTAAGATTAGGCATAAGAACATTGTGAAAATTCTTGGCTTTTGTCATTCAGATGAATCAATCTTTCTAATTTATGAATACTTGCAAAAGGGCAGCTTGGGGGATGTAATTAGCAGGGCAGATTGTCCGTTGCAATGGAGTGTTAGACTCAGGATTGCCATTGGGGTTGCTCAAGGATTAGCATACCTTCATAAGGACTATGTTCCACATTTACTTCACAGAAATGTCAAGTCAAAAAATATTCTTCTGGATATGGATTTTGAACCAAAGCTTACAGATTTTGCTCTCGACCTAATTGTCGGCGAAGCTGCATTCCGGTCAACCATTGCTTCAGAATCTGCAGATTCTTGTTTCAATGCTCCTGGTACAGTTCTTTCCCTCCTGGTTAACAGTTTACATAAGAGAAATTGGATTTTTTTGTGTGCATTCTGTTCATTGAATCATGAATCCTAATAATTTGAGAATTTTTTCAATCAAGTGACCTAAGAATTTAATTTAATTTGTTCCAAACGACTAATTTTAACGGTAAATGAAGCTGCATTTATATGATGGGAACTAGTTGAGAACCTTTTGTTTCGATCCCTTGTAATAATGTGCTGCAAAATGCCAATTACTTGCAAGTTGCTTTTGTCAACGACCATTTTTGTTCATATAAAATTGAAAAGCATTACATGAACAAGAGACTTGACTGCATCTGCTTAATTGTATTCTTTCTGTATATTATGGAGACGCATAAAATAATATCTTGAACTACATTGTTCGGTTATTTGCTTGATTGCAGAACTTGGATACAGTAAGAAAGCAACTGAGCAAATGGATGTTTACAGCTTTGGTGTTGTGCTATTGGAGCTCGTGACAGGCCGTCAAGCAGAGCAAGCTGAACCAACTGACTCGATTGATATCTTGAAATGGGTTCGGAGAAAAATCAACATAACCAATGGAGCAATCCAAGTTCTAGATCCTAAGATATCAAACACTTTCCAACAAGAGATGCTAGGAGCTCTAGACATTGCTATTCGATGCACGTCTGTAGTGCCAGAGAGACGACCATCAATGGTTGAAGTTTTAAGAGGACTTGTGTCTCTAAGCTCGAAACCTCATCTTCCAAGTTCAGATTTCTCAACCTTGGAGGAGAATTCAAATCCAGTTTAAATGCTGAAATAATTGTTTCTTTGGGCTTTTTGTTCCTTGTCTTTGTATGTAAAAAAAAAAAAATGCAAGTTGAATTCACATATCTTCTTTTTAACTCTCCTCTGATTGAGGAAGGAAAAAAAGTGTTTGTAAGGTATTCTCTGCTCTGGGTTTAGATTTTCAGACCAATTGGGTAACAGTAATACAAGAAGTAAACAATGTTGATCCAATTGGTGAATGCTGAGCATCTCACTAATTACTAATGCTTGCTAGAGATATGTAAGCCAACTCAACTTGATTAGAAAAGTTGAAGATCAAAATTTAAGTTTGACTATATTAGAAAATCCGACTCGAGTTGGATTTAGTTCTTACTCGAATAGATATTCGAATATTTGAAGTCGACTCGATTATTATTAAAAGGAGAGAGAACATTGTCTCACCAGTTAATTTTTAAATAAATTAAATGAAATTTTAAAAATGAATTTGTAAATAAATAAATAGAAATTTTTTATGTCAAGAAATTGATTTGCCTTCCAAAAATAAAAACACTAAATGGAAAAAAAATAAAAAAAGCAAGATATTAAGCACTAGGGGGGTAAAGAGGGGGATAGATTTATATATGGTTGTATCTTGTCTAGTTGGTAAACACAAATTGAGCAAAGTACCTTCTCTAAATATTTAATTATGTTGGTATTGTTACCAAATATTTTTGTCTTTCTATAATTTCACCACCACCATCTTCATTGTTAAGAGTTTCTGCTTATTCTCAATTTCTCTAATTCATTAGGTAAAATTTCTTATTTTATCACTTGTAACAATTTACAAGTCTCTTTTTAGAGTTTTGGAAATTGTTGATTGAGACTTTAACTTCTTGCATTAATAGGTACAACATCATAGGAATCTGGCTGCAAATCCATTAAGCAACAACATTATTTAGGTAATACAAGATTAAGCTATTATATATATATGAAATTTACATTCATTTGGTGTGGATTGATTGTCATGAATATGATGAAATTGTTCAAAAAAATTTAATTGATTTGTATTATGATGAAAATTATCATATGAAATGATATTTTTCAATAATGTTTTATTCAAGCATACTATTATTTTTTTTGTGACACATAATTTTACACATATATATATATTACAAAATGTCAAAATCTATTGCATAATAAGAAATTTTGATAGAAATTAGATAGTTTTTAATTTAGGTGAATTTTAGAATAATTTTATTTTTAAGTTGGCCATGCATCCTTTGATGAATCTATAAACGCTAACCTTTAATTAGATCTTTCATATAACAATTTTTCTAGTGAGTATTTGAAGGACATTATTTAAGAAATAAATTTTCAGATAATATTAAATAAATAAATTTAAAAATAAATTAAAAAAATAAAAATAAAAATTTTAATATATTACTTGAGATAATAGTATGATAAAATATAACCGCATCAAAATTTTTATTTTTTCTCATTTAATTTATTTATATTAATCAGAAATAAATATTTTATAATTATATTTTGTGTGAAGAAAAATAGTAGATTTAATAGCAAATATAATTAGAGATCTTGTTAGATTTTACAATTTTTTTTTTCTTTATTAAATTGCCATTAAAAAGAATAAATTTGTAAAAAAAAAAAAATCAAGAATAATTATATTTAAATTTTTCAGGAGAAAAAAAAAGCACTTTGTAAATCAAAGGTTGGATCACTCTTATCAAAATCAGTTGGCAATTGCTGCTAATGAAACATCACAAGTGGCAGATTTGGGAACTCTAACCTCATTATATGGAGGCATCAATAATAGGTTCATTAGCATTATTTATTTCCATAATTTCCTCTTTTAATTATTTTGGAATAATGGCATTATAATTATATTATATATTTGCTAAATCCATGAGCTTTGATTAAAATGCAGGATCAAGTGATTAATTCTGCTTAATTATTGTTTGAAACTGTATTTGTAATTTTCTTCTTTGTACATTGAAATTTTTTCAAAATAATCAAGGGAATAATATTAAAATAAATTTCTAATTTCTGGCAATATAAGCCTTACTAGTATGATGACATAACTAAGCTTGAACTTGATCAACATATGTTTATTAATTATCTAGTTTTTTAATTACATGATATTATTATATATATGCAGGTCAAGGAATAGTTTTGCAGGGGACAAATCTAATTTGCATGGAGGTTTAAGGTTTTGTAATTAATCATTAATGTCCCTCATTGAGCTTGTTAATTTGGCATTAAGATTAATATTGCTTAATTAAGATTAAAATTGCTTAATTTTCTTGAAAAATAATATTTTATAAGTTGTTGGGAAAAGCAGTTTGGCAACATTGTTTAGCTGTTTTGGAATTTTTAAAATTAGAACATATGAAATTTACCTTCAAAATATACATTTTAATGATGTCTAATTGACATTTTTTAATATAATACTTCTCAATAGCAACTCAAACAATAATGCCAAACATGCTGTCTCTTTCTCCCTTCTTCTCTTTGCCTCTCTTATACATGGCTGAAAGCTTTGATACAGGCATGGTGAAACTATGAAATGGCAAGGCTTGAAAGACCAAGAAGCTGCAGTTGCTTTTAACATAGCATGTACAAAGCAAAAGAAGGGATACCACAGAATTACCAACTATAGTGTTAGAGCAGTCTTCAGGCAAGTATTCCAAGCTAGAACAAGCCAAGAGCTGCTTAATCCTGATATTAGGCTAAGCATAGGTATAAAATATCCAGATTGCAAAAAAAGGCCTATACCCTGTCGCCTTAATCTATCAATAATTCAACAACAAAAAACAGATGACACAAGAAATTACCATTTTAAGGTTTGTGCTTTCAGAAAAACAGCTATTGGATCAGGCTCGAGCTTCCAACATGGAGCTTTTAGCCCTTTCCAGTCCTACAGAGGAATGCAATTACTGTTAAAAGAAAAGAATAAATGTGTTTTAGAGTTTAGGCAATCAAATTCTAGTCCATTTCAATCCTACAGGAAAAGGGAAAATGGTGATTCATCCAATGAGAAACTGACAAACGCTCAATGTGGGTTCTTGCTACCTTATGATCAGATCAGCTTTGGTATAGAAGAGTGGCTAAGAGCTCAAGGATTAACAGGGTTTAAACATGCAAGTTCAAGTTGTTTCAAGCCTTATAAAAACATAAAACTTTCTGTCTAGATGAAGAATGGGTACAAGTTTAGATAGATGGGGCTGGCAGGGCCATATGGCTCCTGCCTTCATAAACTATAAGTTTTTTTTTTTTTCTTTTTCAAAGAATCGAATCTAAATATATTATTTAGAACATATATATATTTGCTATTAAATTATATCTTGTAATTTCAACATATATAATTTATCCTTGTATTTTCTTATTTTTAAGGTTCTTCTTAACACATATAAAATATTTCTGAGTTTATTATACTTAATTTAAAGTCTTTAGATTTATTTTATTTTATTAAAAATATATATTTCATGTATAATTAATTGCTACATAAACAGATGAGTAGATAAGTCCACTATATTATCTTATTTAGATTAATTGCTTTATATTCTTATTGCATCAATTTTATCATAATTGTAAAATTTGGTATTGTTTATATAATTAATACCATGAGTGAAAATTCAAAGAAAAATCTTATTATTTTCTTATTAATTAATATGTCAAATTGACTTTAATTTTTATTTTTAGTTAATTCATATTTTCAATTTAATTCTTAATTTTGATTGAAGTTTATTAGCTATTCAACTTTATAAATTTGACTAATTATTCAATTAACCTAATTTATAAAATTAATGAGCTTAATTAATTTCAAAAATAAAATATAATTTGGTATAATAAGTTTGCTTATCAATCTCACTTTTTATTTTTAATTAAAATAAAATATTTTTTTCAAATTTTAATATGAGGTATAATTTGATACTAAATTTTAAAATTTTAAAATGAGAATATAATTGAATTAAGAAAAATGAAAATATTTAGAGTATTTAAAAAAAATAAACTCCAGCTAAAATTCAAAATTGTAAGATTTTACTATCAAAGCTTTATTTATTTATTCAATCATATATATATATATATATATATAAAAGGACAGCTAGATTATCTATATAAGGGTATAACTTTTTGAATTGCTAAAAAAATATATTTTTACTCCTTATTTCATGTAAATAAATTTCATAAAATTTTATGAAATTTATTTATAAATTCAAAATTTTATATTTATTTTAAATTTAAATTCATTTAAAATTATAAATAATTAAATTTTTGAAATTAAAAATAACTAAATTAAATCTTACCAAAATAATTAATATTTTCAAATAAATTTCATAATTTTAAACTAATAAATTTTAGAAAATTAAAATATTCTTATTAAATTTAATATTTTATTTTTTACATTTTGATGGATAAAAATATATCGGTTGTGAATTTGATATTTTTATTTGTTTTTCATCATTTATTTTTTTTTTATTTTTTTATTAATTTTTTATTAGGGGTGAGCCATACTTATAAGATAGAATCTTTACTTAACTCTATATTTTTTTTTTAAATATTTATGCAATTTTTTTTATTTTTGTCCCTTCATGTTTTATTTATTTTTTATTTATTTATTTATTTTTTTTATATATTTTGATTTATACCTTATAGTTTTTTAGTTTTTATTGTATTTTTATATTCTATAATTACTTTTTCTTTAAATTCTTTTATAAATACAAAATTCTTAATAAATTTAATTATTTATAGTCAAAATTATATTTTATTTGTGAAAAAATAATATATATAAAAGGGTATTATTAATAAAAATTAAATTGAGTTTTAAATAATTATATTTTCATTAATGTAATATGAAATTAAAAAAAAAATAAGTAAATAAATAATACACTTACAAGAATATTTTTAACTAAATGAAATATTAAAATAAAATTTAAAATTATACCAAATACAATATTTATTTTATTTAAAATTAATTTTATATTTATTATTTAATATATCAAATATGAAAATTCATTTGCAAATAAATTCTATTTGAAATTTATTTACAAATGAAATGAATTTTTATATAATCGAATTAAATATAGCGTTAATGTAAATTATGAAAAAATTTACTTTATTTTTAATTTAATTGAATTAAAAAAATTTATTTAAAAGTATAATAAATAAATAAAGTTAATATTATTAATTAATAATCTTTATGTAGATTAAATTGACATAATATAATACCTAATTACTCATATTCCTATTTCTGTTATATTTAAATTTATATTTTAGATTTAATAGAAATCTCAAATATTAGTTGTACTTGTATAAATACATGTTTCTATAACAATTATTTTAAATTACTATTATATCAATCTTTTTTATTTCTCAAACTTATTTATTCGACTTCTCCTTTCAAAAAATATGATAAATTCAATTTTTTTTATATTTAATGTAATATAATTGTTTTGATTTATTTTTATTTTCTTTTATAATTGTAGAGAAAATTCTTATGATAATAATTATTTGTTATTAATTTATTACAACTATTACATAGGAAAATATATAAATCTAAAAATGTAAGTAAATTTTTTTTATTATTTTAATTTTTTTTTTATTATTTATAAAAAATAATCCTAAAAAATATTTTTTAAAATTTATTGAAATACTAAAAAATATTTTTTAAAATTTATTGAAATAAAAAGTTACTATGATTATGTTTTATCTAATATTATTCTTTAAAATATAATTATAATATACAGTAATTAATTACATAATAAAATATCGAACAAATATTTAAATAATAATTATCGATTTAAAATAAAAATATTTTTTTCAATTAATAAAATTTTTAATTGATAATAATAATTCTTATTAATTGATAATAATTATTTTATTATTACATTTTATCAATTTAAATAAAAAAAATCAGTAATTAATCTTTATATAAAGCGGTTGAGTCAGAGTACTAAGGCTAGGGATAGGGTCATTCATGAGTCCTTTCTTTACTGTGTATGATGTCGAAATAGCATCTAGTAGTTAAGCTCGTTGGCTGAAAGCAGTGGCAATTGAATTTTCTATTTGGCATTTAAATACTACTAATTAAAATAAAAATTTATTAAATAATATAATTTCATATTTACATCTTCATTATATATATAAATATATATATTTTTTAATATAAAAACCTACATCATGTGCAACGCACATGTTTTAAGTATGATCAAAAGGCCCAACAAAAGTACAGTCTCACTGTCGTCTAGCCGAAGAAAACCAAAAAAAAAAAAAAAAACCTTGTTATAGATTCAACTTCAGTGAAAGAAAGAGTTGCAGAGAACGATTTTATCGTTTAGCTTTCTCCGAATCCACGATGGCGACGGCGACGGCGATGGTGGAGGATTCAACCTTCGAAGACGACCAGCTTGCGTCTATGACCACTGACGACATTCTTAGAGCCTCTCGTCTTCTTGATAATGAGATTCGTATTGTCAAGGTCCGAAATATATTATGGAGAATGCAGAGTAACAACTTTGTGTTTAAGTTTCTAATATTGTTTGTTTTTGGGAAATTCAGGAAGAGTTGCAGAGAACCAATTTAGAGCTTGATTCGTTTAAGGAGAAGATCAAAGAGAATCAGGAGAAGATTAAGCTCAACAAACAGTTGCCTTACTTGGTTGGCAACATTGTTGAGGTAAATTTTGTATGTTTTGTTAATAGTTGATGAATGGTGATTAGATAAATAATTAATTCTTATTTTACTCATTACTTCTTAAATTATATAGTGAACAAGCTATTAATATTGATTTCTCGCAGCTTCTGGTCTAGTCTTTGGGTGGGTCATGAATTGGTCGTTTTGAATTGAAGTTCTAGCTACATTGGGTTTTAATTCCGTATTTTTCTCTCTGTTTGTGTGTAGATTTTGGAAATGAACCCAGAAGATGAGGCTGAGGAAGATGGTGCGAATATTGACCTTGACTCTCAAAGGAAGGGCAAATGTGTTGTGCTGAAAACATCTACTCGTCAGGTGAGCCATATTGGATTTTGTTCTATTTTACTTCTACTGCAGATAAAAGGAAGGAGTTATTGGAACTGTGACGTTGTGGTACTCCAGAAATATGTGATATGCTAGCATCTTTATGAAGTTATATGGTAGTTTAAGTCATCATACTGGATAAGTATAGTTTGATTGAATATGGAATTAAGCAATATAGCTCATAAATGTAAATATTAATATTTCTGATACTACCCGTTTCTTTTAAATTTCCCTTCTTTTTTTTTGGGTGTTCTATGTGTGGGCTGTGAAGATGTTGGGGCGGAGCAGGCATGTAAATATCTTAACTTAGAAACTTATAAGCTACCTCTATTTTAGACTATTTTTCTTCCAGTGGTTGGTCTTGTTGACCCTGACAAGTTGAAGCCTGGTGATTTGGTTGGAGTCAACAAAGATAGCTACTTGATATTGGATACTCTTCCATCTGAGTATGACTCGAGGGTGAAGGCCATGGAGGTCGACGAAAAACCAACTGAGGACTACAATGACATCGGAGGCTTGGAGAAACAGGTAGCTTTTGACTTTTAAGTATGCATTTAATAGCTGCTATTGCTTTTAATTCTTGTTAGATGCCAAGCCAAAGCTGATTTTATTATTAACGCAACAGATCCAAGAGCTAGTTGAGGCAATCGTATTGCCCATGACTCACAAGGAGAGATTTCAGAAGTTGGGTGTTCGTCCTCCCAAAGGTGTTCTCTTGTATGGACCTCCTGGGACAGGGAAGACACTGATGGCCCGAGCTTGTGCCGCACAAACAAATGCCACGTTTCTAAAGTTGGCAGGCCCACAACTTGTCCAGGTACCACATTTGTTTTAATATATCCTTGTCCAATTGATACTTGTTTAGCTTTAAAAGAAAATAAAAAATCATTGAGATGGAACATTTCTAATTGTAACACTCTTTAAGGATTTTTATGATTATTTACTTACATAAATTAATTTATTTCAATTCTTTCCTTGTAATCTTCTTTGGACGTATCTAGGGATATTTGAATTTCTTTTCAAATTAGGGTGCATTGATGCCTGCTTTCTAGAGGAAGAATTTTCCTGGATTTCTTATGCCATGTAGCTGTTATTTTGTTCGCCATTATTCTACTTAGTTCCCATAAAATAGAAACTAAATTTCTATTTTGTGCAGATGTTCATTGGTGATGGTGCCAAACTTGTTCGTGATGCCTTTCAGCTTGCAAAAGAGAAATCACCCTGCATCATATTTATAGATGAAATTGATGCAATTGGAACAAAGCGGTTTGACAGGTATAGCACATCTTCACTTCTTGAGCAGACTTAGATGTATATTTGTTCTGGCAAATCAGATCAATATCTGCATTTTTTTTTTATGAAAATAACTTGTGAGTGATAAATATTGTAGCTGATTTTAAAATATTTGTCATTGATTGCAGTGAAGTAAGTGGAGATAGGGAAGTGCAGAGGACCATGCTGGAATTGCTTAATCAGCTTGATGGGTTTAGCAGCGACGAGAGGATTAAGGTTGGTTAGTGATTGTGTTTCATTTGCTTGCTTATTTAATATCGATGAGAAGAGGGGCTGAATTTTTCAATTTATGAATTGGATACAATTTCTTTGGGATGAATGTATTGCCTTGAGAAATTTTGCCTGGTTTGTGGTTTCTAGTGGGTACTGCATTGTGGTGGTTAAAGTTGTTATTCTAATGTTTCTTCAGCATGATTGAATCCAAATCCTTGTACAAATTTCAGGTGATAGCAGCAACAAATCGTGCTGATATCTTGGATCCTGCCCTCATGCGTTCTGGTAGATTGGATCGCAAAATTGAGTTTCCACATCCAAGTGAAGAAGCAAGAGCTCGCATTTTGCAGGTTTGCCAAATTAGATTGCTTTCTTTTCTGGCTTTATGCATTTTTATCATTACATTGCACCAAAAATTATTTTTAGTTACTAGTTGTATGTGGATGTTACAGATCCACTCAAGGAAGATGAATGTTCATCCTGATGTCAATTTTGAAGAATTGGCTCGGTCTACTGATGATTTCAATGGGGCACAACTAAAAGCTGTTTGTGTAGAGGCTGGGATGCTAGCTCTTCGCCGTGATGCAACTGAGGTGCTCTCTCTCTCTTTCTTCTCTCTCCCTCTTTCTCTGTGTCTCTGTACGCACAAGCATGCACACACTCATTGTAATTGCCTAAGTAAACATCACAAGCAAATGCTCATTGGTAGTGACAGTCCCTTTCTAGATCCCCTCTATTGGTGAGTAGTCTCTTATTCCATCAACTTTGGAGGCTGCATTACTGCCATTACCTTTTAGGGCCAGCTATGAGACATTTTAAAGCTTCCACTTACATTCTTTTTCATGAAAGAATAAGTAGAGTGAAAGGCAAGAAGTGCATTTATTCATGATATTTTTTTTTTGTTTAATGTGATATGATTTCATAATGAAATCTCTTACTTGTTTGGGGTCATTGATGTTGATCGTCATCTCTTTGGGAAGCTCCATCAACGGGTGTCATATTCCATTGCCATTGGGAGCAGCATTACTGCCATTACCATTGAGACTGGCCATGAGATACATCTTTTTTTTTTTCATTCAAAATAAAAAATGTTCCAATTGAATTAATTTCTTGCAAAGATCACACGGTGCATTTATATCTCAGTCCTCTAGCTCCTTGCTTCATCTTCTAGAGAGTGCTATTGAGCCCTATTGGCCAATTCTTTATAGACAGCATTGGCTACTTGTCAATTTTTCTCTAGGAGTTCTTAATACTTAATGCGCATCTAATATTTGAAGTTATAGGGAGTGTCAAGTTTGCTATATATAAAGGCTTTTAGCTTATCGAAGAAGCAAATACTTGATCTAATGCATTGATTGGATCTGAAACCAGGTGAACCATGAAGATTTCAATGAAGGTATAATTCAGGTCCAAGCAAAGAAGAAATCAAGCTTGAATTATTATGCCTGAGTTCAGAAGGCTTGCAAGGCAAGCATAAAGCAAGCTTTAAAATCAGAAATTTTTAGACTTTATAGTTATCTTTTAATGATTTATATGCATTCTATGCATCTTTTGTAGAAGCTTGATGTAAAAGTCCAAGTATAATAAGAAGTTTTAATTCGACATCTTGTGGTATCCAAAAAAAAAAAGATGAAGAAAAGAAAACAAAAATTACTGCTACCTACAATGTCGTTTATGACTTGTATAGTTGATTTGGGTTAAGTGGCTTCGTCCTCGACATTCCATTTTAACTCAAAATTGGTTGAGCAAAGAACTTACCTTGCAGGCTTCAGCTGTTGCTTGGAAAACAACATCCTCCCCAGTTGTGTGTCTTGGGCTTATTTGTGAGAATTTAAGCTCAATGGATAAAAACAAATTAAATTATTTTGTCAAATAATAATTATTTTATAGTTTTAAAATTTATAAAACACTAATTTTGTATGATTGATACTTATCTTGGAAGACGCGTCTCATCTGGTATTTTATTTTTTTAAATTGTTTTACTATGGGCGCGAAGATAAAAATCTAACAAATAAATAAAATAATAATTTGAATTTGGAAACATAAACTTCTAATAATAAAATTTACTATGCGCCCACTTCTCTACACATTTAGATGCATTTTACTATTTGATTTCAGGTGATTAAAAAAAATTAAGATTGTGTTGGATGCATGAATTTAAATTTATATATTTATAAATTTTTTATTTAGAAAAGGTAAAAAATTTAAAATTTAAATAAAAATTAAATATTTTAAGTTAAAGATGAAAATATTAGATTTGAAATAATTAGATAAAAAAAATATTTGAAATATTAAATTTTTGAAAGGTTAGATTTTATTAAAAAATTAAATTAAATCTAAATCCATTTAATTTTAATAATTCAAATAAAAAATTTGGCTCATATCTAAATTTAAGATCTAAATTCTTATTCTCCAAACGGACCATAAGGGTATATATAATAGGAGCAATATTTTGAATATTTTTTTTCAAAAAATTAATTTTCAAACTTTTCAAAATATAATTAATATTTTTCAGATGAAACTAAATATTTTATTAATTAAAATAAAATAATATAAAATTATAATATCTTATAATATTATAATTCTTTAAAAGTAATATGAAAATAAATAAGGTTATAAATAATAACCACAATCTAAACTTGAAATATTGAATTGTGCTCGACCATAAATTATAGTCATTTTTCAACTCTTTTTATAATTTTTCTTTAAGTTCAAAATATAACTAACTTTTGAAAAATAAATTTAAATTATTTTCTATTAATTTCCTTTATCACCAATCGCCCATCTTACCTTCTCTACATTTTTACGTTTAAATTCATAACAGTGCATCAAGTTATTTGTAAGAGCCAACTTGATCCTCTTCCCTAAGGATCCCAAATAAAAGAACTCTAGGGAAGCCTCCAACTCCAATTATTGTTCATGTACGTTCTATATTAGATTTAACTGTCATCTTACATCCCCTACGTTTTTATCAACCCATTTTTTTCTAAGTAATAGAGTATTTCAATGACACCTTTTGATTATCTTCAGGTACAAAATACTATTATTACTGTCTAGAAAATTAGACAGTGGAACATGTAACGAAGGAATTAGATGTTTTCTCTATTCTTTTATTTGACGTAATTAAGTCATTTTAGACTTGAATGATAGATTTCACCTGTATAGCAATCACTGCATATACAGAAGAGAATCAATAAATTCCTTTGAAAAAAATTTGATCAGACTATACTCATACAATTTATTTTTAAATTAATTTATTACGTTAAATTATAATTTAATTAATAATAATTTGATATATCAATATATTAATTATATTAAATATTTCATTTTAAATAATTATTATCATATTCTATCAGTGGATAATTATTTACCATATCATTATTAATTAATAGATAACCAAAATTACTTCACCTCAGATTTTTTCTCATCAAACTAGGGATAAGATGTCTTTGAAGAAAGGGATAGCAGGCGCCGCCTTCCCTCGCCGTCTCGCCGTCCTCAATCGGAATCCGATTGAGAGCCTACAACAGTTTATTTGTTCTTTTATTATCCGGCGGGAACAATGTCTCATTCATTTTATTCTATTGATATGCCAAATTCTCTGCCTTATTCTCCTCAATCTCCAGCAGACGCAAAAGAATTATTTGAACAGGCGCTCTCTCCGATTCTTGAATTTCGTCTCGGAGAATACCCTGAAAGAATGTGCTGCTTCAAATTTGCCTCCAAATTTTATTTTCTTGGCGGCGAACTCTTCAAAGGTGATCCAAGTGAGGTGCTTCCTCGAGATGTATTTATCTTCGTTCCCACTACCACCGCTGGCACCAATTCTTCCAGCCCTTATCTGGAAAATGGTGTACCGATGACCACTGGAATAGCCGAACCAGTTGCATTGGTGGCGGATGATAAAATTTATATACTTGGGAGCAGTATAAGAACAACATCATGAATTCAGATTCCTTTTACTACACTTGTAAATTGGAGAAATATATTAAGTGCTTTGAATGCTTTAATCCTTCAATTAACAAGTGGGCTGCTCTTGAAGATCCTCCAATTAGATGGCCAGACTGCTTTGTGGTTCGAAGGAAGATTTTC
This sequence comes from Aleurites moluccanus, assembly GCA_948193065.1. Lineage (NCBI taxonomy): Eukaryota > Viridiplantae > Streptophyta > Magnoliopsida > Malpighiales > Euphorbiaceae > Aleurites > Aleurites moluccanus. Next base: position 63,741 of record CANXYC010928990.1, on the reverse strand, counting down.
GTCTATGGATATTAGACACAAGAGGAATGGACAAAAACTGTTACCCGAATTTTCAATCTTGATAACTAAAAGTGAATTCCATCACTTACAAAATTCTTGCTTCCGCTCAGCTTGTGAATGCCACTCTTATGGACTGAAAGCTTACACTTTAACCAAGGAGGATGCCAAGATGAAAAGTTGTTTGTACATCAACTAAAGATAATGTCTGCTCCAAGGATAAATTGTCCTTGATTTGAATTGAGCAAGACCATATGTCACTTGGGGGATAGGAAATTTTGTTATGTAGTTACTGGATCTCCTTCTCGAAAATTTAAGCCGTCTGTAAATCTGAGTTTCCTGTATGAACCCTATTACAATTTGGATGAACACAATATCGGTCTTGGAGGAAATTCCTGAAACTGATACATCTTCTGGGGCAGAACTTCTTTATACCACCAATTTTGTTATCAAAATATCATTCAGCAAACCTTGATTCTATGGACAACTGCTATATACTTGCCCCTGTAAGTTCTTGTTTCTTCATTTTTTTTTTGGTCATAGAGAAGGTGCTTTTTTTTTTAAATCTTGGATTTCTTCCATAACTCTGATTTATAGGTGTTCTGAAACTGAAAATTTAAAACTCAAACCCAAAATGATCCTTTATTGAATGAAATGGAAAGCTTTTATCTTTCTTACATGGATGATGCTACATTATGACATGCTGTATCTAATATACAAACTTAAGCTGATGGGTTCAGCAGCATTTGAACATTCCTGGAACTTCAAATACTTCAAATCATTTCGACATATTTCATTGCTTATATTGTTCTCTTCTTTTTCTTCGTATTTACTTAAAAAAAAAAAAAAAAAAAAAAAATGTGCAGCATACTCACTCTTCACATTCCTGCAGACCACACCACACGAAGGAGTTCGTACCTTGCATTTGTGACTGCATAACCTGTATGTTCCATGTGCTTTCCATTTCCATTTCCATTTCCATTCCCATTCAGTGTGACAGTTGGAGATGAAGGTAATTTTTCGATTATGGATGTAAGAGGAGAATCCAGTTCTTCCAGTTCTTCATCACTGGTATATCCTTTCCTCTGAACAGCAGACACATTTCTTGACAGCTGAGATTTTGCTCCTATCTCTGCAACTTTGTCTGCCACATCAGAAGAGGAAGGTGCAGTGTAGACAACTGATGCAGCTGTGTAAGGGAAGATTCTTGTGGATTCTCCTGATAATCTCCGCTCCACAATACTCTAAAAGAAGAAATAGCTTATTGCATTAATTTTGTATTCCATTAAGTAGTAAAAAATTTCTGAGGCTTTATATATTTTCAATCTCGGTTTGCTTAACATTTTCACCAGAAAATAATAATGTCACTGAAGTGTTTGGATCTTTTACTATTGTTTCTTCTCTTCTATTTGACCTATTTCAGGCATAAAGATACATGTAATATATGGAATAAAGTTCAACATGGTATTGTCAGCAAGCTAGTAAAAACAGCAGCAGAAACTCCAGGGTAGCAATATTTTACTTATCAGATATTAAAACAAATGATTTCAACATCAAAACTGCCCTTGTAATTGAAGTGACTATTAGTATGTATTAAGCAAGTTAAATATGTTGCAAGAATAAACAATTTATGCTTATAATCCATCTGGCAATAACAATTCCACAAGGACAAGCATCTTTCCAGAAAATAATAGATGATTCTTGGACTTGAATTGTTATGCAAAACCATCTCCAACCATAATTGCCCCTCCTCTAGCAGCAATATTTTAAAGATCACAGAGAAATAAAACGAAAAAATAACTGGAGCGAAAGCAAAATCATACCTCAGCATTAAGTGCCTCTAATACATCTCCAGGGACAGCATCTGGACAGAACTCATCTGGAGTAAAGTTGCAGAGAATCCGCATAACTAATGAGAGACCAATTGATGGGCACACCTTTGAAATGTGATAAAGAGAAGCAGGCAAGTCAGAAATTCATCTATTTAAAAAGGAATATAAAGTGAAAGACTTTTCAAGCAGATATGCTATAATTATAAAACCAACCTGCTTCCTTATTGATCTGTCCAGGAGCATGTCTTTTGGAAGCATCAAAAAATCACTTAAGTTGTTCAGAAAATGAAAGACTTCGGGTTCACCATCTCGCCTGTCTTCATTGTCACTGATGTGCAGAACGTCTTTTGGGGAATCATCAGCTTCCATGCCAAACACATCACTAAGCCATCTAGACCAAGTACCAACCTACATAAAGAGCAGACTTCTCGCATTTAGTACTTGTTCCATGTAACCATGCCATTTGGAACTCATTTCTCATAGAAATGTGTAGCACATAAGGGAACCTTAGTAAAGTAGCAAATCCTCAGGAGAATTTGCTCAAACATGAAATACCCTATTGGAAAATATTTCTGGTATTTACACAATCCTAGCAGAAATATCTACTAAAAAAATTCATCTTTTTTACACCATCTTTTGCCCAGAGTGAAGGGAAATATATCAATTACAATATGTGCCTAGGGTATGAGCTAGCCAAAATTTTAAGTAATGTGAAGACGTACGGAATTTTTCAGTTGTGCACCAGAACCAAAGCTCAAGTCCCCCGCTGGAATAGGCAGAACCTTTGAATCTACAATAGGATCTGAAACAGGGTCTGTTGGAATCTCATTGGCAGACTCACGCAGAATAGCGTTGAACATTGCCACATCTAGTCTGGCTACACATTGTTCCATGACCTGATTGTGAAATCATATCCAATCAGCAAACCAGAAAAAAAAACTGTTGACCCAGATTAAAATCTGCTAAAATATTTATGGAGTGTAAGGTATCTCAGGACTCAAATATATTATACCATGACTGTAAGACCAAAAAGAAACTGAAGACATGCATGAACAGCAAATTACTATGAAAAATATATACCATTCTTGCTATAATGGGCAAGCAACCACACTCATGTCCTCCAGCTCTAACGGGACAAAGTCGTTGAAAAGCATCTCGAAAAGCATTCTTCCATAGGTTGACAGAAAAGCTGCCTTGCTGCTGATCACCCAGAGCCGGTCCCAACAACCTTCCAAAGGATTTATTTGAGGACAAATTCCCACTTGGAGATTGCATATGTGGAGTCAAAGTCTAAAAACACAAGAAAGGCACATACAAGGTGTCGTAAGGATTACTTGCAAGAAATAATCTTAACAAAACCTTTTCGTGATATTTATTATGAAATCTATACTGTTAGAGTTGAAATATGATTTAGTGGGACAAAATTATCTTATTTAGCACTAAGCACATTACAATGATGGAGTCAGTGCCTCAGGTTAAAGAGAGAGGTTATCTGATTACTTCGATTGGATGATTATTATGCAAGGCCTCAAGGATCAACATAAATTTACAAAGTCGATAGTAGACTACAGTTCTTACCTGCCACCATACTGACTCAACTAATCGAGAAAATATCCAGGATTCAACTTTTTCTAATGCAGCTGTGTAGGTCCTTGTTTCCTGCCAATCATCCACAAGCTGCATAAAACCATTAACTTGTTTATGACCAGAATTACCCTTCCATTTCAGTGTTGTAGACTTTCCTTCACTTCTCTTGCTATCCCCACTGGACTCGGCAAACCTTGTAAGTGGACTTGAGTGTCGTGAACTGCCAAATGCCTGAGAAATTATCTCCCTCAGCACAATGGTGTTGGACAACCAGAAGGTTAACCTTAACATGCAGAAAGAGATTATTTTTAGTCCACAACAACTGGAAGAAACACTTTAAAACAGTTTTAACAGAAAGTAACAACAATTTACTTGCCTTGGAACATCATTACCACAGGACTTGGCAATCAATACAAGTCCTGATACAGTGTTTTTAGCAATTGTAGCTCGCTTGTCTTGAGTCCAATGCTTACAAGCATGAATATAGAGTCTTGAAAGGCGTCGTGCAGGTGTGTGCACTTTGTGTGCTGAGCTTCCATGTTCTGGTACTACAGAATATAATGAAATTTCAAGAGCAGCAACTTCTCTTAGCTCCTCTTCAAGTTTCCCAATTTTCATTTCCATCTCTTCAACTCTTTGATTTAAACCTGCCACATCCTCATGTTCACCATTTTCTTCAGCATCAACAGTTTCATTGTCACTTGCAATACTCTGAGTACCATTTGATGCCTCATCCAAAACATCTATTTCTTTCGCATCTTCAATAAGCTTATCATCAACTCCTTCAGAAGAGACTGATGAAGGTTTACTAGGGACTTTCATATCTTTAGAATTTCTATCCAAAGAACTTTTGTTAGTAACTCTAGATGACCCTTTATTTGCTTTAGCAGGTTTCTTAGGAGTGCTATTCACTGGTTTGGGTGGAGATCTATTAGTTCTATTATCAGATCTCACTCCTGATCCTCGAGAACTTTCTGAGGAATCCTTATTACTAGCACTTTTAGATACTCTGGAAACACTTTCTACTTTCTCATCGTCAGCTATCAATGAATCACCCTGAGATGATACTGAATCTTTTATTGTGTCAGTTTCCGATTCTTCTTCCTTCCCTTGTTTAGGTTCTTTATTTAAATCGCTTACAGGATCATCTAAAATCTCATTCTTGTTCACTTTTGCCACCGTGGCATCAGCTTTGGGATCTTGAGGTGCCTCCTCAAACCTGTTGACATCATCCAGATAATGTATAACCAAGTTTTCATAAACTTCAGAGGGCTCTGAGCCCGTGTTTGAATCACTTACTAAAACACTGGTGTCTGATTTAGCATGCAAAGATGTAGAATCAGTTTCCTTTCCAATCAATGTTTGATGTGGTTTCCGGTCTCTCTTCTCAGTTTTCCCAAAGCGCTTTGATTGGACATTATTTGGAGTTCTCCTCTTGTCAGTCTCCTTCATACTTCAGTTGCTTCACCTCTTACAAATACAATCAAATGAATAGCCAGCTGTTGCAGAGAAAAATAAAAAATAAAAACAATCAATAACCATATAAAACTCTAATAATACCTACACTAGAAGCATTAATTCATACAATTTCAATTTTCACCTACTTAACAATTGCAGATTTCCTTAAATTTTAACATAAAGAGCAATTAAACAAATTTGTTCTTCCCCTTTCTTCTGTTAATTATTCAAATATTTCACAAGTCTGCAATAAGACAGCAATTTGGCTCGTCAACTAATGAACTAAGTAGACAAGCTCCGCTTTATGTAGTTTTAGACGGAAACTATAGTATTTAACAATTATTAACAATAATATATGCATCATTAATATCCATGGCAAATTAAAATTAGTACCAGAAAAAAAAAAATCATAAATTAAACCCAAATAGCCATACAAGCCATTTGGTACAATCATGGAAAGAAAATTGGGAAATATTGTAAGCTACTTATGCAAAAGGTACAAGGACCACTTATGTTGCTATTAGCATTCTTGTGCAGAAGCAATGAAAACAGGACAAAAGCAGAGCAACGTTCCAGAAGAGGAAAAATAGTTGTAAGGGCAATTATGAAAATCTGTTAAAAACTACAGTTGACAACAACCAAAAGTAATGCTATATTTAAAAAAGGAACTGCACTAACAAAACAAAGTAACAAGCAGAAAAAATAAACGTATTATTGGCAAATGGCCACTGATCACTATCCCTACAGTTGGAATAAAATCAGAAAGAGAATATAAGTGTGGTAGCAAACATAAATGCTGAGAAAAAAGTTCAAAAGTGAAAAAACCCAAAAAGAAAAAGTTCTTAAAGAGTAGAAATGGACAGCTTCTAAGAGAATTTGAGCTCATTTCACAAAATCTGCTGCTGTACTGATATATAATCAAACAGTAATGATCCAATCTCATTCTAATCTAGCATCTCGATTGCCAAATTCAAAATAGAAAATCAGATCTGTAAAAAGAAACCAATAATTAGAGCAGCTAGTAAGCTAAATTCAAGCATCCAATTCAAGAAACCTGAAAAAAAAATTCATCTTAATAAAAACAAACCTGAAACAGAGTTCAAGCAGAGCAATACAAAAAAAAAACCACAAACAGACTGCAAATATATAAAATTCAGATTAAAGAAAGCCAAAAATCAAACAGAGAAAGACAAGAACAAGATCTAATCTATCATCAAAAATTTAAAAAAAAAAAAGATCCCATTCCTCAGATCAAACCATTTCTCTATAAAAGCCAAATGTTGTTCATTCCCGTGTTGTCAATTCTCTAGCTGTTTATTAGCCGTAGAGCAGATACAGAAGCAAAACGACAAAACAATAGTAAAAGAACTACAGTAAAAATGTAAAAAATTTGAACTTACCGCAGCTTTTTTGCTCTGCTTCGAACACCGTAAACGAAGGTTCTGAAAATGCAGGTGGAAAGACAAATATAATCTTTGGGATTATCACTCTCTCTCTAGACGACAACTTTTCTCTCTCTAAGAAGACATGTGAAAAAGGAGCTGTGCCTGTGTGTGGAGAGTGCGGGAATGAAGATGCCTTTTAAAAGACGCTGGTTATGGTTAATTACCAAATACCTCCCTATCATTTTTCTTAATTATTTTTTTAATATTTAAATTAAATTATATTTTTGTTCTTATTATTTTAAAATTAACAATTTAATTCTAAAATTTGTTAATGACCCAAAATTTATTATAAAACAAGAATTCTCATATTCTTAAAATTTATGCATGACATCTATAATATACATAAATTATGAATTTTTATCATATATATTTTTAATATTTTAAATTAGATTTTATTTTTAATTTTCCATGCACTATGATTATTATCTTTTGCAACACTATAGAATCTGTTTAACAATGTTATTTAAATTATTATAGTGAAAATTGTTGTGTTAAAAATATTAATAAGGTTAATTAGAATTTATTAAATTTTTTCAAGTGTATTTTACATATTTTAATCATAAAAAATTTTAAAATAATTGGCTCATTTAATAAGAAAATTTTCTTCTCATCTACTATATTTTAATATAATGAATGTATTTTTCTTTTTATGTAATTTTTTAGTTTCAATCAAGGTAATTTATTTTAACTAGATGACAGTACCAAAAAATAAATTTAATATAATACATGAAAATTAATTTTTAATATCATTCCCTCAATAAATTAAAAAATTAAAAAATATCTAAAATAACAATTCCAAACTATTTATTAATAATGAAAAAAATAAGGACTAAAATATGTATAAAAAAAATTATAGAGGAGTGTTTTGGAGTTAACCCTTGTAGTGATAATTCTACTATGTACTATACGGATGATGGTGACCGGGTGAAGCTGTCGGTGGGGAAGTTAAAACCGGGAGTTACCGGTGAAACCGTTGACGCGTTAAGTGAAAGTTTTTATTGGTATACCTAAACTGCCCATGAATGTGTTTCTAGAATTACCGAAATGTCATTTTCGCTCTAACTATCAAAGATTTATACTAAAATTAGACCGTTAGGAAGAGAAAAATTGTGAGGTTGTATTTATCCAGAAAAATTAAGGGGCCCTAAGGAAGGTGCAATGGAGCCATCTATGGTGGTTTTCAAGAGTTGATGAAATTGGGTATACAAAGCGTGTAGATTCAACAATGGTGTTAAATCATCATTCATTCATTTCAGTTTTGAAACAATTTTATTGTGTATGTTTATCCTTAATTAATGTGATTTATGAAGTAATTTATCCCTAATTGATATATTTTTTAAACTATGTTGGATTTATTTAAGTGCTAATAATAATTTTGATGAATTTTAGATGCATTAGGTAATATGTATTTGAATAAATATTAGTAAGTATCATTTATATCTTGAAATTATAAAATGATAAATTCAAAGAAAAGTCTCGATCAATGTATTAATTAATTATGTTTTCAATTTATAATAATGATGATATTTAAATTATACTTAAAATTCTTGTGAAATTTTATCTTGTAGAAAGTGTAGTTTAACATATATATATATATATATATATATATATATATATATATATATATATATATATAATAAGGAATAATAGTCGTTGTTGACACGAAAAATATGAGAGCATTTAAGGTCAAGCCCAACTTGAAAAGATTTATCTTTAAGGTTTATTTGGGGAAAAAAAATAGAATTGAAAATTTTAATTTTAATTTTAATTTTTTAAAATTTTATTAAAATTATAATTCTAATGTTTGTTTTACATTAAAAAAAAAAAGAATAGAAATTGAAATTAAAAAAAAAATTAGTAACGATAAAAGTAACAGTGAAGTTGAAAATGGTGGTGGATCGCCGGTGATGATAATCCGATGAGTCATCGTGATCAGTAATAACGGTTTGATGAGTAATCGTGATCGGTAGTAATGGTCTGACGAGCAATCATTGCTAACGATAACTATTAAGTCTGGACAGACCATTATCGCTAATAATAAAACTGGAGATGATAGTAACGGTGGGTCGAAGGTGACCATAATAGTGTAAATAATAGTGATTATGAAATTAAAATTTTTATTGCTTGAAAATAAAATTATAAAATTGATTTTTTTTATTATATTATAATTTTATGAAATTATAATTAGAATTTCAATTATAATCTAAATAATTATTAAATATTAAAATTAAAAATTTTAATTTCAATTGTAACTTTAATTTCAAACTATCCAAACATATCTTATAAATCTTTTAAAGGGCTTTAAAGTTAGTCTAGATTATCAGCAAAATTACAATTATTATTCTTAAATATATTTTTTAATTCATCATTACCCTTAGCTTATAATATAAAAATTTTCCAACTTTAATTTGACTGAAATAGTTAACTTTTTTAACGTTTTTCATTAATGTAACTTATCGAAAACTGACGTGGCCTTTAATTAATAACATTCAACATTATTTCACAGTTTTCTGGATAACATGTCACAAATTTATTAACACACTCCACGCGTCACACTTTTTATTTCTCTTTCAGTCCCTCCTCTACCGTCTTCTTCTTCTTCTTTTTAGGGCTTTTATCTTCTCTCTCAAAAGGTAATCTAAACCGTCCATTGGGAGGCAAAAACTAAGGGGATCACCCCTCTTTGAAGCTCAATCATCAATTTATGCAAAATAATCACCAGAGGAGGACTTCCTTGAATGACCTATTTCAGTCATTTGGTATTATATTCTATGCTCTCTTTTTTTCCCACTTAAAATTTTAGTGGACTAGAAGTCAAGATTTTTAATTCGGATCTATCATTTCACAATGAATTACAATTTCATGTTGGATACTTTTTTCAAAATCCTTAGTTATCATAACCAACCTCACTATGGCTCCAATAATTGCAAGATTGCCATTTTATAATTCACGTTCCTCTCGTGGCAGATAGGAGCTCTGATTTGAGGACTTTTCAAAGAGGGATTGATATGAATAGAGTACGATCAATGGTCGATTGCAAATATGAAACCAGTGTTTATTCTCCCAACAGTACGATTCCAAGCATAAGTGGAAAGGGAAGCGAGAGGGAACAAATTGGAGAAGAGGCTGAAGTGGAAAGAACCTCTTATTCTCACGGCTGCAGCGATGATGAAGACAGAGGAGCTGGTGGCGACTCTTCTAGGAAAAAGATGAGGCTTTCAAAGAAACAACCTTAGTACTCGAAGAGTCCTAACTAGGTAAAGACTCGGTCTTTGCAATTGAAATCTCTACTGAGCGCAAGAACTGAAAAACTCGCGATGATGGTGGCTTTGAGGCAATTTATTATTATTTTTAAATTTTGATTTGTTACTTCAAAAAAATTTTGAGTAACAAATCAAAATTTAAAAATAATAATAAATTAAAAAATAAATTTAGTATAATAAATGTAATTAACATTGTTTATTTAGTAAAGGCAGTCCTATACTTTATTATTATAATTAGAGGAGCTAATTATAAAAAAAGGTCCTTATAATCTCAATCAGTGTCAGTCAAAATATATTTATACTCACAAAGTCATTATAAAGATCTCGTGTAATAGAAGCTAGATGGTACATAAATATCACCTATCCTTCTAACTATGTAGAATTATTCTATTCTCTGAATCAATTATCAACACACTTTTAAGATCTATTAACACCTGAATAACAACTATAATCTGACGATGAACACAGATGATATAAGAAAAATACATTTATCTAGGGGAGGTAATTTAAATCATAACTTCTTTAATTGTCAAAACAAGTGACTACTTATTCTCTTCAAAATCTGAATATTGATTTAGATATCGAAAGATCTTTTGCTTGACCCTTTAGTGCCAGTTCATATTTTTTTTTAGCAGGCTGACGTCTCAACAGTGAGCCATCCAACCCACCTCTTCATTGATAAGGGAATTATCAATAACCAATTGTGATTGAGTTCCAAATAAAGAAATGATTACAAGTTTCTTTTATCACTTTCAGTTTCAAGTTACATGTTACCATAAAATTGTTATAATTACAATTGATATTTCAAATTTATATCAAATTAAATAAACAACATTTCATGGTTAAATCAATGACTTACTTGATAATAAAATTATTTTGAAGTGCTACCTAAACATAATTAAAATCTAAAAAATTATGTAGAACAAATCACTAAAAGAGGTTAAAATAGCTACTCAGTTGCTAAAATAGGTGTGTTGTATATCACATATACATTATTAATGATAAGATTGAACACTCAGTGAAGTTAATAAAATGTATTATTATTATTATTATATTTTTGAGAAATCAGATTTATTATCTTTATTTGCAAATACAATATGTTTATCTAATTAACAAAATAACATGATTTTTTTTTTAAAAAAAAAATAATGTAATATTAAGTAAAACGTTACTTGAAAACCTAAATTTCAGGTTGATTGGCAAATCTACGGCAATATAGCTTTGGGGCAAATTTTTTACTCAGAGCAGTAAATTAAACCGAATCAAAATAAATTTACATGAAATTCTAAGAAAACATGAATTTATTGAGGATTTATTTATAGACTAATTTGAATAATTTGTTAATCCAATTAAAATGTTATCATTTTATATAAAATAATCTAGAAAAATATTTTTTAAATTACAAAGTTATTTTAGAAAATACAATTACACTTATAAAATTTTCTTAAGCTATATTTATTTAATTATATTAAAAGAATTCATTTTATTTGCAAATAAATTTTAAATATAATTCATTTGTAAATAAATTTTAATATTTGATATATTAAATAATAAATATAAAATTTATTTCAAATGAAATGAATATTATATTTGGTATAATTTTATAATTTATTTTAATATTTTACTTGATTAAAAAATATTCTTATAAATATATTATTTATTTACAAAGAAGAGATTTTAATTTGAATTTGATAAAAGAGAGTAAAATATTAAAATTAATAAGAATATTTTAGTTTTCTAAAATTTATTGATTTAAAATTGTGAAATTCATTTGAAAATATTAAATATTTTTATAGTATTTAGTTTAATTATTTTTAATTTCATATATTTAATTATTTATAATTTTAAATTACTTTGAATTTAAACAAATTTAAAATAAATCAAAATTATAAATTTTCAAATGAATTTTATAAAATTTATTTATATCAAATACAATTCTATGCATAATTTATTCATAACTTGTAATTCCATCCAATATTATTCTCTAATATACTGAAAATTTAAAAGTAAGACATTATATATCATATTTGATACACCTAAATTTCTTAAAAAAGAAGGTATTATTTGACATCTAACTTTTTACCTCTTACTTAAATTATAAAATTAAAATTTTATAATTTTTTTATTATGCTGCAGATACTTTACCATTCATATTATCAGCCCAACAATATATGCTGTATATATATATTGGTAATGGTCAGAGATATTTTTAAATTAATTATGTACTAATTGTGATATAATTTTATTCTCGGCCAAATTTAAGAATATATATGTAAGTATTAATCTCAAATTACATGGAATTCGTTTTGACAACTTAGAAGCTATTGAGATCATATGGTTGTACTTTTATGGATTGATACTTTTATTGTTTTACCTTACCATTTTTTTTAAATACATTTTAACCATTTTTTTTTAAATACATTTTAATTTACACTTGTTAAAATTAAATGACAATACATAAAAATATAATAAATGATATTAAAACTTATAATCTATAAATTTAAATTTTTTTAATTAAATTCAAAGTTTATCATATGATATTAGAATCAATTTTGTTATTCAATTTTTATATTTTCTTTCGTATTTCGTTATATATGTAATTATGTGTTAGTAGGATCTAATACATGTAAATGTGAATTTGTTTATAACCTAATTAATTTATGTCATATACTAATTAAGAGGTTAATTCGTGTCAAAAAAATTTATATAAAAATATAATAAATGATATCAAAACATATATATATTAAGAGGATATTAAAATTAAAAAAATTCATATAAAAATATAATAAATAATATCAAGATTTACGATATTTAACTCTCACCATTCATTTATAAACTTAAATTTTTAGGTTGAGTTGGAGATTTTTTAGATCACTTATGATTTCAAAAACTATTAGGCAAATCAAGTCTATTTATCCATAAACGGTGAGTTCATACTTCAGACGTGTGATTAATTACTTTTTTTTTTTAATCTTTTATTTATACATAGAATAGTTTTCATTTGTAATAAATTAAACTTGTTCTTATTTTTTATTGTATTGTTTTTTCTATTAATGGTTGGTTTTTATTATTTCATTATTATTATTATTATTATTATTAGGATAAAAAATTAATTTAACCTCTAAATTTGTCATCGATATTCAATTAGATCTAAATTAACTTTTTAAATCAATTGAATCTAGAAGCTTTAAATTTTGATCAATTTAGCTCATGTTTATCCTGAATACACCGGTGCAATCTACTTGACCAACAGCTATAAAGACAAACAAAAAATAAAAATAAAAAAACAATTATTTTCATTCTCATTTTTCTTCTTCGAGATAAAAATTACAGATATAAAAATCCAGCATCAATTATCTAACAAACCTAGCATCATCATGCACACAAAATCTATCATCATACATAATATCCATTACCAATCCTTAAATAAAACCCAACATTATTTGACATAGCGTAAAAGCGTTCAAATAAGAGTATAAAATTCAAAAATAGTAAACTGAATATTTTATTAATTAAAAACTGTCAAACCCTAGAGTTTTATAAACTATTTATAGAAAATAAGTTTGAGAAAATCTTAGGAGGTTGATTTGATAATTTATTTTGAAAATGAAATAAATTACCAAATTTACATCATAATAAAAACAAAAATATTACATAATAAATGCTTTAAAAAAAACGCAACAATAGATTTTTCTACCTAAATTAAATAAGAAAACAAAAATTGTCAAAAATAAATAAAAAACATAAAACTGCTAAAACGGATGTCTAAATATTAGAATTTGACCTTAAAAAACTGTCGGTCATCGCTTTTGCAATGAGTTTGATTCGTTGGGCCATTTCCCATTGGATTATAACTGATAAAAATCCAAAATAAGTTGCCCTCTGAAAGCCAAATGAGCCTCAACCCAATTGGCTCATAAACTACTTGAACTTCTACTTCTGTTTCTTCTTATCTAAGCGATCCAAAAATTTTAAGCAAACACTCTCCACATCATTATCTTACTCACTCAAGATTGGATTAATCGATCAACTAATCATAATGACGGTGATGTTAAATTTTTAATTTTTATATAAATAGAAAGTATTAATTACACAAATATATATAACACATATTAAAATATTGGATGTTATAATTACTAAAAAGTTATAACTAATTAATCATATGATTGACTCTCACCATATATTAAGTATTTATATTTTATATTCCCAATCAATATGGGATTATCTTAATATTCTTCTCTCAAGTGACAATTGAAAATGAACATCCAATTATTACTTGAACTAAGACTTGAGACACAACGACAACACCGGACTCTCTGTGACTGGATATCCAGATTGAAAAATTAATAAATAGTCCAAACTTACTATAATACTATGTTAAATTTTTTATTTTTATATAAATGAAAAGTATTAAGCATATGAATACATACAACACATATTGAAATATTGGGTGCTATCATTATTAAAAAATTAGAACTAGCTAATTAGGTGATTGACTCTCACCACATATTAATCACACATATTTTTTATTCTCAATCAATGTGAAATTATTTTAATACTTCCACCTTAAGTGATAATTAAGAATGAATATCTACTTATCATTTGAATTGAGACTTGAAATGCAGCGGTAATACTGGACCAACTGTGATGTCAAATTTTTAATAATCGAACTTTTTACTTATGTTTGGGTCAACCATTATAAAAATGATTAGAACTAGTCATATGAGTGATTAATTTTTACTATTTTTATGTCTATTAATATTTTTATACATATTCAATGTAAGATTTCTAATACGTCCCCTCACAATGGACTCACACTACATCACTGACTTCATGTACGGGAGGCTTCATATCATTCTCACAGGCAGAAATTAATATCCGTATCTGCATGCTTCGTACACAGAAAAACAATATTAACCATTACTAAAATAACTAAAACTGACGAATTTTGGTTGCGAGATGGTGGTCATTGATGGCCATAAAGAGACATGTATTGTGTTATATTTTGATGTTGGGGTTATGGAAAAGCAATTCTCTTTCTTTGTTTTCTTACCAGATTGAATGTCAAATTTGCAGTGAATCCAATAACATGCAACCCATATTTTTGTGCGAACAAGCAACCATAGTTTGGCTTGACTGATCTGAAACAACAAAACTTGCAAAAATAATCAATATTTCCTAAACCAAAAATTGAATCGACATAGACCAATTATTATTGACTCGATGAACAAGAGAATCAGCAAAAAAATAATTCAATCCAAATAACATCCACCATGAATTTTATCCAAAAATCAAACACTTTTATACTTAAATCTGCCACAAAATCTCAAATTAGCAAAAATTCATCATAGTATACCAAATCAGCAACAAAAACTTACTCCAAAAAATTTCTGATTATGCTCTCAAAATTAAAAACCAAAAGCAAATATAAAAGAAGAAAAAGAAGCAGTGATGGTAATGAAGATGATGGGGCTTTTTGCCCATGTGATGATAATGGGTATATTAAAAATAAAATTATTTGTGTTTTTTTATTAAAATTATTTTCTCACTTTTAAGGAGCTATGTGTAATACATACTTCTCTTTTAGTTAAAAGTAAAAAAAGAAAATAAGATATTAAATTAAATTAAATTAAATTAAAAGGTTATTTTAGATTTAATTGAACATGAGTGACAAGTTAAAAGCCAAATTCAACTTTTTATTATTATTATTATTATTATTATAGATCATACAATGGAGAGTCAGCAAATAGGCACCGTCATGACTTGTCCATTTCCACAGTGATTGGACAACACGGAGTCACCGACAATGACATTATCTTTTCTTCTGTTTTATATTTTCATTTGATTTGTCTACAAGCTTTTGTTTTAATTGTTTAATAAAAAATTAAAAATCTGTTCGCCTTTTATCTTCACCGTCACATGAAAGCCAAAATTAGCTGAAACGTGAATTACTCACTAGTCACCGCTTCCATCAAAATTTAAGGATGTATCCAAACAAAGCTTAATTTCCCTATCAAATAAATAAATGTGACCAGCTCATTAATTTTCATTTTTAGTAAACAATTTTTTCTTATAATAAAGTTTAGAAATCTAACCATACGTAGCATTAATTATATTATTATTATGAATTTAAATGTGAAAAAGAAACAAAAGGACAAATATTATTTTGGTGTGTGTATTAATGTTGATGCTATGGTGATATTAGTATTACTAGTGGAGTTGGTGGATGTATAATCATTTATTATAATACATAATTAATATTAATATTAAATGTGTTAAATTTGTATGGTTCAAAATAATTTAAAATATATTTTAATTTATATTAAAAATTACATTTTTTCTTCTTAACTTGATTTAAATGTGATTTTTTTATTTAATTTGACATACTTTTTATATTAAATAAGAAAATTTATAGAAAAAAATAATATAGTGAGTAATCATATTTTACTTAATATTTATAACTTCGACCTTTTTGATCATCTTGAACTCAAAAAAAAAAATTATATATTTAAAAGATGAAATTTATATATAATAATATATTTTTATAAATCGAGTCACTCTCTTTTATAATATTTAAAAATAATAGATAATTTTATGATATTTTCACCATAAATTATTTTCTTTTTAGATATAATATTACCTTTTATACTCTAGATTTCCAATATAACATAAATGTATATTGAAAAGTGTGGCTTTGATTTGTTATTTATTTTACTTGTGTAATTTTTTTTTTAAATTAATATAAAATTTATTTATTTTTTAAAATGTACTTATAATTGAACAATGATATGGGAAAGAAATGGGGCCATACTTTATTTTATTTTCTTTATTATTCACTTGTAAAATGTAATGTAATGTTTTGCTATGGTCAGTATCACAGGTAAGCCCTTTATTATGAAAAGATTGAGGAAAACTATCTTGCAACTCTTCATTAATTTCTTCTCTTTGGGAAGTTTCATTTTAGCTTCTCTCTTTGCTTTCACCAGCAATATATATATATTTTTTTAATTTTTAATGTTTTTATGTTAAATTTCATAAAATTAAGTTAATGAGGGTGAAATGTATGTATGTATGTTTTTTTATATCAAATGTGGAAATATAAAAAAATAAGATGGTTATAAATGAAATTTTGTGTGAACAATAATTATTACCAAGTGATTTATAGGTGAAATATTCAATCTTAGAGCTAATTAAATCTCACCTTCAAAATTATGACATAATACTCAACCATTTCATACAAAACATATATTAATTAGATTTAAGTCATTTATATAAGCAATTAGAATGTCTAACTAAGCAATTGAAATGCTTTAAAATTAATAAAATTAATAATTTAATATTTATTTATTTGAGAAACTGTGAATGTAAATTTATTAAAAAAATTATAAAATTATTTATATCATTTTTTTTCTCATTTATAATTTGATTTTTCTTACTATTTCAAATTATATATATAAATTTAAACAGATTGAAAATTTAATCAAAGCAATCGGATTCAGATTTTAAATGAAATTTGCCATTCTTGATCATACAAAATAAAGCCTATTCTCATTGCATAACAACTTTTAGATTGGAATCGTTGCATAGACTTATACTACTCTTTTTCTAACTCCGAAAGGCAAATTAAACAGAAAAAAAATAAATAAATAAAGAAGATTCTAATTAAGATAGACCCTAGTATTGTAAATTTATTTACTTGTTTTTCAATAAGCAGTTGGAATCTTTTATCTCATTTATTGTCTCATATTTTTTTTATACGTTATATTATTTATAAAAAATTATTAACAGTCAAAATAATTTTAAAAAAATGAAATAACACATAAAAATTTTTTTAATATAAAATATAAGACACCATAAAATAGAGAATCAAAACTGTCTAATACGTAAATAAATAAGTTTTTTTCCCTAGAAGTAATTTAAAAATCATTATGTAAGATATACCCTAATATAATTTGTTCTTTTTCATTTCTTTCCTTATTTTTCAATAATCAGTTCAGATTCTTTATCTTATATATTATTTTATATTTTATTTTATATTATTTTATATATATTATATTATTTATTAAAAATTATTAACAAGTTAAAATAATTTGAAAAAATGAAATGACACAAAATATATATATATATATATATATATAAAAGATAAAGATAAAATGAGATAAAGAATCTATAACAGTCTAATAAGTAAATAAACAAGTTTTTTTTGCCTAGAAGTAATTTAAAAATCATTATTTAAGATGTAAAACGAATCCAATGCATCTCCTAATAATTAATCACTTAAAAGAATGATTAAAGTAATAATTTACATGTCATCTTCTATTTTTAGTATTATAATTAAATAAATAAATGTGTCAGTCATTGGGTGACAAATGAAAATATTGTACAAGAAATAAATCAATACACAAACATCTACTTGCACATTATGGTATGCACTAAATTAAAAACATGTTTGCATGTCTCCAAATTATTATTGTATTAGTTTAATAATATGTTCAGTATCTTAATCCAAAAGAAACTTATAGGTTCAAATTTAATACTACTAAAATTAGGTGAAAAGGGATATTGAGGATGAATAGAATAATTATAATTTCAGTGATTTTTTTTTAATATTAAAAACTAAAAACTCGAATTTATATCTATTATTCGAAAAATACAATAACATTAAATTATATTTATAAGTGTTTCAACTTCACTGAATATTAGTGAATAAAGAACAAAAATTCATAATTTTTTTTTACTTTAAATAAGTTATTACAACAATTAAATTATATGTGATTTTTTTTTTAAAAGAAAAATTGCAAAAAGAGTCCCTTTAAACCTTTAGTAACATGAGGACATCCAAGGAAAGTGGTAAGAAGGAAGTGCAACCAATTTAATTTATTTATAAATTTAAAATTATCATATATAAATTTAATCATTATTATTATATATTATTTTATTTAATAGTAATTAATTGATCGATTTTTTTAATTAATCTATAAAGTGGACATTTATTAATTTGAAATCAATTAAAATTAAATTATAAAACTTATGAGGTAATAAAATATGGCGAAAACCTTCTTTTAATTTTAGGATTATATATATATAAATCACATTTGAAGCCAGCTAAGCATATCTAATAGAAAAATCGAGACACAAGACAGTCAAGATTTTTGCCCCAACATTGATAGGCATCAATAAGTGTTCCCAAGATCCAATGTAATACAGCTATTGGCTATTGGACAGTAAACTAATAAAATGGAGATGCAGGTTTTTTATAAAGAGTGTTATAAAACAATTATTTCAAATAAAATATAATTATAAAATAATAATATTAAATAAAAATAAATTAATTAATATAAAAAAATATCTGATGAAAATAGATTATTTTTCATTTTAAATTTATTTATTTATTATTATTTAAATTTTCAATGATCAGCGAAATGGTTAGAAAATATGATTAACTAATTATAATTGTTCCTAATATCTTCTCAAAGAGCATCTTTTCTGTTTAATATACTTTATTTAGCAACCTTTACCTAGCAGGGATCACTTGTCCAATACATTTTGTTCATCATGTAGGAAGCAACTTGATGTGTTTTTCCTTGAATATCAAATTACAAAGCCTTAATTTTTCACTAATTAAGGCATTCATAAGAGTTCTTTTCCCATAGGATATCTTGAAGTCAATTTGTACATTTATTGAAATTAAAATTTCTGTAAGTATATAAAAATATGTAACTCTACATATATAAGATCAAAAAAAGATTTTTTTTTTTTTTAAAAAAAAGCCAACAAAGATCTTTCATTTGGTTTGTACTACTGGGCCCAAGCCCAATTTTGTTGTTGAGAAACAAAAAAGTATTGGTTTTTTTTGTTAAGGTTGAAGCCCATGAGTTGTCACAGTAGACAGACTAAAGAAAAAATTCATTTTGCTAAATTCCAAAGAAAGGAAGAAACAAAAGACCAATTAAATTATGACAATATATGCATGTTAGTAATAAACTATATAAGAGGTGTGAGTATTAAACTTTGAAATTTCCTCTTTTAATTTTTCATATCATCTATAAAATTTCAACTTACAACATCAACTCCAAATAAGTTTAGTTTCATGGTAATTTCATAGTTCAAGCTTCAAGGACTATATTTGGTTTGCTCTATAATTAAAAATGAAATGAAATTCTTGAAATAAAATTTTATTTTTTTAAGAAATATAAATTTCTTAATATATTTATATTTAAATGATATTAATTTATATTAAAATCATATATATTTTTAAGCATAATTTTTAATATAACCAATTCATAAAAAAATATAATTTTCTTAATATATTTATATTTAAATAACTTTAATTTATATTAAAATCATATAAATATTTTAAGTATAATTTTTAATATAGCCAATACTTTTTATTTAATTATTGAAAGAAACTGGAAATAATAATTTTTTTTAACTTAAATTACCATTTTTATTTCCAATTCATGGGTTTATCAAACAAGTCATACAAATTTGACTCACCTTAACATTGAAATGAAAATATAAACACATCTTAATCTAAATTATTTTTAAAATAATTAAATAAACTTTATGATTATTTCAAAAGTTATACATAAAAATATTATATTATTTTAATTAAAAAAAACAAATTGTTTAAATATAAAAATATAAAAATAAACTTGAATCCTTTTACAAATTAAATGAAAAAGCAAATTTCCATAGAATTGCACTTCATAAATAGAAATAGAATGTGGAGATAGTGGAGGTTTACCGTGTAGAACCGTTAATTCAACTTGTGCTTCTATGATGTTCCACTAAGCAAGGCAAAGGCTCCACTGCTGAACTAGATTTAACAAAGCTTGAGGCTCAGTTTATTGATAGTTCAACATTAATCTGAGCCAGAATTCATTATTGGAGGTCAAGCTTGCAACATAGATACTTGGTTATTTGCACAAAACATTTGAACTTAATGTTGAACAAGATTTAACAAAGTTTGAGCTCAGTTTATTAATAGTTCAAAATTAATTTGAGCCAGAATTCATATTGAAGGTCAAGCTTGCAACATTGATACTTGGTTATTCGCACAAAACTTTTGAGCTTGAGTTCATTACTTTGGCTTATAATGCTGTCATTTATGAAGAAATCCAGCATTAACTGACCCCATACTTGATTTGACCTTTTCAACTCTTCTACACTCCTACATACAACATATACCGGCAAGTCCTCCACAGGTCATAGGTGAAAAGAAGCTGAAAATTACATACGATGCTTTTCTACTATGCAATGCAATAAATCTCAACCCGTATGAGAAACTAAAAATTGCATCAGACTTGAAATGTGGAATTTACCGTCAAACATCAGTTGCCAATGCATATGCTACTTCTCTAACATCATGTGGATCATCCCTTCTAAATATGGCCACAACTCACAACTGTTTCACCCACATAGCTCTTATGAAATATAATTTTCTTTCAATAGGTCATAACCCACAGAAGAAGTATGACCATCCATATAGTTTTTCTCAATCACTCTACTCTTTAATTACAATTATTTAATGCACTAATTGATGGAAAACAGATAAACATACTGACATCTAAATATCCAGCAAATGACATAATTCATGCGTTCTCACAAATATATTTTGAATAGAAATGACAAAGTAACAAGCTAATTGACCTAACTGTGCCATACGCCAGAACAATGCAATGGATTGATTATGTGAACAAACAACACAAGGTAACCTTCGTTTAACATCTAAGTATCTGCCTACCTTCATAACCTTCTTTAAATGCAATAACTTCAAGCCTCAATAATAAAGCTCCACTGCCAAACCCACAGGTCTCACTCCAGTTAATACTTCACCAAAAAAATCCTTATTGTGGAATGTAGATCATGCACTGGGAAACAAGTTTAAGGACAACATCATTCTACATGCCTAGATTAGAGCGTCTTACCACACTATCTACTACAAAGATCAACCCAGAGTACCCATTCAGCTATCCTCTTAAAGACCACAAGCTATCATATCCTCTACCATATTTTTTACTCCATAAAAATCATTGAACATGTCATAGAGTTGCAATTAGATCACTCAGACTGCGTTCAGGCCAAAAAGTTGTTAAGAGTGTTGTTTATTGATATTCATGAGTCAAACTGAAATCAGACTGTGAAGTCCAGTAATCATAGGCATAATTTAACTGCACTGAACCTTCCTAAAGAGACACCAAGTTTCCATAAATTATTCTCTAAAACTTTACCAAAGTACAAATAACAGCAATTGAAATGAAATAATATATGCAAAAGCTTCTAATGATACTAGCTAATCAACAGCAGTCCACCTCTCTCGAACTGAAGATATAGTGCAGAAGTGTGGTAAAACCCAAGTGTTTTTACCTATACTATCCTGCCTAAAAAGACACCAAGATTCCTGTACTACCAGAAAAAAACAATTGATATATTATTTCCTAAAACTTCACCAAAATATGAATAACAGCAAATGAAAATAATGTTATCACATATGTGAAAGCTTCTAATGGTATTAACTAATTAACATTAATCCAGCTCCTCAAATACAATAAACCTTTCAAAAAATCAACTAGTCACTCTTCAACATGATATGCTTCTAAAACCCATGATATTGATACCTTCGTTTTAATGAAAACACCTAGATGCATACCAAATTCCAAAATACACATTATAAAACTGAAATTCCATAACTCTCATTCTACTTCGATGCAAAATAGTAAAATGAATTAAAGATTAATGATCTTATAAATAAATAACTAATAAGACAAAACAAACTGAGATGAGCTGGTGGTGAAAAAAATCAAGAAGGGCCAATTTTTTACCAATGATTTTCAACAAAAGCAAAAGTCAATAAGTTCAAGATCATGATGAGGAGGTCAGATTGGTTTGAGAAAGCTTATATGCATCCAAGGAGGGTGAAACCTATGATCCGAATTGCTTCATCATTTATATAATTTCCATAACATTCTGTATTCTCCATTCCACATTCACCAAGGCTGCACCATGACATATACTAATTCATGTATATGCCCTAACGTATACTATCATAAAAGTTCAGTTCCTACAACAATCTATGCGTCATTTATAGTTAAATGTGACCATATTCCAGTTCAGAAAGACAGCTAACATAAAAATAACTAACATGGCGAGACCCAATAAAATGACACATCATAGCCAATATCTAAATTTCCAATTGTTTAGTCATACTGGAATTAACTACACAGAATTCAGTGATCCAATACAATAAACAAATGATCAATACAAACAATTTAAATTACAAACATGCAATTCAAACTTGCTGAAACTTATTCAGTACAAAATAGTACAGGCTCTCATAAAAGCACAAGTTCAACTTTCCAGAAACCTTACTTATCACAAAGAACCAAAATAGATCTCCATCCAAACCCACATAAAATCCTCAGAAGTCAATATACAAGCAACTTTCTAGATTAGAGCTCAAGAATTGAGCTGACCTAAGATCAAAGAAATCAAGCTCAAGCTACAAAACCACCAAAATGATTCAAGGATCACCAAAATCATTACATGGAGATGGAATCATCTGTCAGAAATAATCACAAGTTAAAATTAAAACTCAAAATGCATCAAAATGCTACCCCACTCCATCCAATAAGCTAAATATCCATAGTAAAGACACCAATAAAAATTATCAACTCAACAAACATCAACTTAACAACAAAGTTAGCTCATTCTTCAGTTAAGACCTTTAATCAAACTAATCAAAGCTCATAAAAACAATCGTCCAATTCAAACATCCATCTAACGACTAAAACAATACTGAAAGGCACTGTTAAATTGAAACAAGGAAATTTAAACTCGTTGAAATTTATAACATCAGCAATATTCAAATTAACTAGAAATTTGCAGTAATAAAGCTCCATATAAGAACCCAATTTCAAGATAGTCAAAACCTTTTATTGAGCTACACATTATCAACAACAGGTAAAAAGTTCACCCAAAAATCCCACAAAAGTTTTGATCCAAAGAGTCATATGTCATACCCAAGATTATGATTCTACTCCGATTCGGCGGACCCAGAAACACCTAACTTCTCCATCTCAAGGCGTTCGAGGGCCTTCTGATGAGCCCAGGTCTCGATTGTCAGATCGGGCTTGGCATTCAACCCAACTCCGAGAATCACAATAGTAAGGAAGCTGGTGATGTAGCAGGGGAGTTCCCAATCCTCCCATTTCCGAGACTGCCCAGGTGGAGGTGGGGTTCGGCTGAATAGGTAACCTTTGGGCCTCTCCTCGTGGCCTGCAGATGTCCACCGGCTGGGTCCCGCAGCGGCGCCTCCGCGTGTACGGAGAGAGGACGCTAGGCGCTGGCGGAGCATGGTAGATGCGGTCGTGAAGGGTTGCGGAGAGGGCATGGTTTTGGCCTGTTGAGTGACAAGTAGTCTAAAGAGGGACGTTTTAGAGGGCGATGAGCTTTGTTTTTGTGAAAGAAAACGTTTGGCAAAGGATGTGCCGTAAAGAAAAACAGCGTCGTTTTGCTCAGAAACGGCGTCGTTCTTATTGAGCCCATTTTTCTCTCTCTTTTTCGTATACTTTCTCTCTCTTTCATTTTTTCTTTTTAATTGAAATTTTACTTGTTTCTGAATCAAATAATTTTTTATTATATTTTATAAATTATGTATTAAGTATAAATATAAGATATAATTATTTTTTATAACATTTACTACATAAAAAATTTACAAAATAATTATTTTTTTTCAAATATAAAAATATAAAATTTTATTAAATTTATTTATAAAATGAATGCTTACAAATGTTTAATATTAAATTGTGTTAAGGTTCATTTATAAATAAAAATAAATCTTACTTATAATCATTTATACAGCAATTTCGTAGAATAAAAACATGAATAAAAAATAAATTAAAAAATCACATTAATTTATTATATATTAATTTCTATCTCCATAATAAATATTCTACTTTCTTTTTCTATAACTCTCAATTTAATTATCTTATTTTTCTAATTCAAATTATATTTTATTTTAACTTGATAATATAATCATTATTAAAAATATGTTTGGAAAATATAAAAATTAATTAAAAGATATAAAATTAGAGAGAATTAAAAAATAAAAATAATTAAAATAATTAATGAATGAGCTAATTATTTTGGTGTTCACATATATTTTCAAGTTATACTTAAATGATTTTTATATTTTTAAAGTTATATTAAATAGTTTATACGTTTTGCTTCTGTTAGACAAATGAATCATTCTGTTCACTTTTGCACACTTTTTTATAAATTAATATCATAAAAGACAAATTTTAATTAAAAATTTATTTTTAATACTTAAAATACCTCTTATAAATAACTTCTATCTTGATCCATATCAGAAGAAGCATCAACGACAACAAATTCAACTTCAACAACAGCAACAACAGTAATTATTGCAAAATCATCAGTAAAAGAATCAAAAATTTTGCTTCAAAAATACTAATCTTGTTCCATCTTCTTCTTTGAAAAACACTAACCACAATCATTACTCACAATTAATGGAGAATAGGCACCTAAGCAAGAAATAAGAAAATAAAAACCCATACTCCATTAATCATTTTTCTTCATTATTTTATTATTACTACACTTGTGTAGTACAGAATGGAGAATGGCCCCCCACTCGTTCTTCACGGTGAGTTGCAGAGCCAACCATCTGGTGAGAATCAGAAAAATGCCTTCTTGAAATATAGGAAATAATTATAGCAGATTCCCAACGGTTATTTCTTATCACATTGTCAAAAATCTCTAGAACAGTTTTAGGCGAAAGCCTGTTATACTTTTTCGAGTTGGGTTTTTGCTTTATAGTCTTAATAACAATATCAATTATGAGAATCCGAGACAAATCCTTCTTGAGTTTTCTCTGGAGGCTTAATGGAACAATGTTGGAGTTCAATTTCGACGACTGGACAATGATAATTAGTGGGTCTAATTGAAAGTTAGGTTCTTTAAGGACTTTTATCAAATGGATGGTGGTGTGCAAATGGAGTGTGACTAACAAAAGTTTGCGCAAGAAAGGGAATGTGACTGCATTGCAAAGGAGGCGTAAGGTATTTGCAAAGTTGTATTGTGATTAGAAAGAGAACTGAAAATTGTTTGTTATGTTTGGATTGAGGGAAAGGAATTTGAGAGGAGGGAAAGAGGAAAAAAAAAAAAAGAGGGAAAAAGACAAAATGGGTTTTAATTTGAGAGAGAAGTTTGTTGAAGTATGGAGTTTTATTGCTGCAAGTAAGGCTTTTATGCATGATTAGAGCACCTAAGGTTTGGATGACTCCTGTTTTGCCTACTTGCAAATATTGTGAACAGGAAAATAATGCGAAGCCTTTGATTTCTGATAAGATGAAACTGATTAATTGGCTTTTCTTACTTTTGGGTCAGATGTTGAGTTTGTTTAGGTGATCAACGGAAAAAGACGAGCAAACAAGTGAAAAATGAAATGAAAATGATGAATATTATATATTTTTTAAAATAATTTAATGAATTTTTAAATAAAAAGAGCTTATTTTTTAATAAAAATAAAACACAAAGATTATTTAATATGATTTTAAAAATATAAAAATTATTTAATATAATTTAAAAAAATATAAAATTTTTAGAATAATTAACTCTTAATAAATTAAAATAATAAATGAATGTGAAAGGTTAAAATAAAAAAAAAAATTGTTAAAAATAAATAAAAAAAATTTTCTCAATAATTATATATTTTATAATTAGAATTATTTATTGTGAGATAAATGAAATAATAAATTAAAATAAACAAAATTTTTTCTGTAAGTTTATATTATAAAGTTGTGCAGTTATTTTTTTTTTCTTTTAAATATTGAAAGATAAATTTATCTTGGAACGATTGTCATTAGAGCAATGAACTTTTTTTTTATAGATTTTGCGTAATTATTTTATTTTTAAAATAATGATATTAATATAAAAATTTTATGGAACACTTTATTTATTTTTAATAAATTATGAGGAGAAAAAGTCAAACTCAAGATCTCTTGCCACCAAGTCAGGCTTTGGTGGGCATTAGGACAGTGAACTCGCACAAATATTTTAGCATCTTCATGTACAAAATAATTCTCTAAAAACATTTTAGGGTCTTCCTTCCAATTTCCATCCCCAACCAAAACCGCATAAACATTCCTAAAATTTAAATTAAATTAAATTAAAAGTAATAATTTTATAAATTATTTAATTTGATTTAATTTAAAAAATAAAATAAATTAAAAACTTAATTTAATTTGCTATTTAAATTTTTTAATCAATTTTAAATAAAATTGAACCACAAATATCTATATATATATTATTTTTTACTATTATTATAATTAAATTTATTTAATTTAATTTTATATATAATCATATTTTTTGATTTAACATTAATTTAAAATTTAAAAATAAATGATCATAAATATTCATTAAGAATGAATAAAAAGAATTTGATTCCTAAGAAAAAATATAAGTTTTAAAAGTATTAATTAATGATATAAATAAATTTTATATTATATATTAAATTATTTTTAAGATTTTTTATTATGATATTTTATCAATTTTTTTTTGAAATCATATTAAATTAAATTTAAATGAATAATTTAATTATAATAATAATTTAATTTAATTTATATTTTTTTTAAATTAAAAAAATTAATTTAATTTAATAACAACAACCCTACCCCCACCCCCACCCTTCTCTCCTAGCAGAAGCTTTGACTTTTTGTGTAATTAACAGATTTTAAAGAGGAAGCTATAGTTTTGAAGAAGAAATCAACAATTCATGACATAAGCGGAAAAATGCTCAAAACTCTTGAAGAAGAAGAAGAAGACAGAATTAGCAGCTTACCCGATTCCCAACTCCAACACATCCTCTCCTTATTGCCATCAACGATTCACGCTGTCAGGACTTCCGTCGTATAAAAAAGATGGCAAAATCTTTGGAGTCATCTTCCCAATCTCATTTTCCGTTTCAACGAGTTAATAAAATTTTTTAAAGTCAATCCTTATGAATTTACAACTTCGATCAATAGAACTCTAGTTTTTATCGATAAAACTCTAGCGCTTTACTCATCTTCAAAACTCAAAAGTTTCCATATCGAATGTGAGATTGAATATTATCTGAATCATGAACTAGGTTCTCGAATCGACCCGTGGATCCGTTTTGCCGCGCAAAGGGATGTGGAGGAACTTACTCTGAATATTTACCACCAAGCACACTTTGACGAAATGTTTGCTAATCATGATTTCTATAAATTGCCTCAATTCTTGTACCAGAACTCTTGGTTGACTAATTTGTATACCAATTTTTGTGAGTTTGTGCCTGATGGGAGAGTGGCATGGACATCGCTCAAGTTTTTCAGAATTGGGTATGCGACTTTGAATGATCAAGTAATTCAAAATATTCTATAAGGGACTCCTCTGCTTCAATTCTTGGAATTGCACTCCTCCTATGGGATTGATAGGCTTGACCTTTCTTTGAATTCTCATTTGGAGGCATTGGTGATAAATGTAGACGAATTTTCATTTACGACGTTCACAGAGGGTTGTGTGTTGGAAATTTTGGGTCCTAACCTCAAGTTTCTGGAAATTTTGGGTTCTTGGGGTAGGTTCGAGTGTAAGCTGATGAATATGTCATCTTTGATTAGGGCCAAAATAGATTTTGAAGTGATAAAAATTTTAAATAGGCATGATTATCTTGAGAGGTGCCAAAGCATGGTCAAGCGTATTCTTGAGAATGTTCATCATGCCCAACAACTAACAGTGGGGGCTTGGTGTATAAGGTAATATTTTCTTTGATTTTTTACTGCATTTGCCTATTTTTGTTGCTATGGAAAATATTCAAATTGTTGTAATGATTTTGTTAATAGTTGGACTTCTTATTTTATTTAATTGTTTGATGCTTAGTGGTACAATGCTGAGATGTGATACAATACTGAAGAGGGCAATGATGAATTCTCATGATATCTTGGGCATTCTTGATTTAACCAAATGGTTGAGTGATAACTTAAAAAGCTATATATGGTAACAACAGATCCTGAGAATTAGGACTTCGAGTTTGACACATTGCATAATGACATCTGCTTCTTCTTTCTTATTGCTTTATATATATCAAGTGAAAAATAGGAAATTTTATTTTGCCTGTGCTTGATAATAGCACTTAACTTTTATGTTTCTTTTATGCGCACAGGTTCTATCATTATTGAGGATGAACATTTTGTGGTCTCCATCATCAAAGTGCAATTGCTTAATTCTATATGTTCACTCTTTTAGTAACCAATACTTCCCTGGGATAGCAAAGTCTACTGTGCAGTTCACATGAGCTGGAGAAACTAGTCATAAATTTGTGCAATGATGCCACATGTAGAGTGGTATGATTACTTACAACCAAATTTTGTTACTTAAGCCTAAATTTTGCATTTCATTTTGATTTGTCTCTAGCTTTTTGAAAAATATTTTCACCTTAATTTTCTCAAAGATTAACAATTGAATTTAAGTGCTATAGATCATTCTAGGTACCATTTGACCTCATTCTTTAGTTAACTTCCCTGCTGAAATACCTGTAAAATATATACTCTAAATTATATACAAATATTGGTGTTTAGAATTTGAATAAATTCTTAGTCTAATAAAATCACTGTCTGCAGTGCCGTTTTTCCAACTCCCGTGATTTTGGAAAAAATTGTTGGACATCTATGGGAATTTTCAGTTGTTTGTGGTGTCATCTAAAGACCATTGAGATATCTGGACTCACGGAAAGTAAGATTAGCTGTAGAGTTGTATGTGCAATTCTCCAGTTTTTGCTTGAGAATGCAATGGTGCTGCATAAGATGGTGATACGTGATTTTAGTCCTACAGATTATTTGTTTAAAAAACTGTTCAGCTTTCCAAGATCTTCCCCTCATGCTGTGATTCTATTTCTTGACTAATGCCAAAGTCGAAGAAATCTACAGTTTATACAGGCGCAAAAAGGACAAAATCTATTGAAGAAGAAGATAGAATTAGCAGCTTACCTGGTTCCCTACTCCAACACATCATCTCCCTGTTGCCATCAACTATAAAAGCTGTCAGCATTTCCATGCTGAGATGTGATTGAATACAGGAGGGCAAATATGAATTCTAATGATATCTTGATTTAACCAAATGGTTGAGTGATAATATCAGTGTGTGTTTTGACTGAAACAGGTTAGACTTAAAAAAGCTGCATATTGTAATAACAGATCCTGAGAATTAGGACTTTGTGTTTGACACACTGCATAATGGCATCTCTTTTTTCTTATTACCTTTATACATTAAGTAAAAAATAGGTCGTTTTATCTTGCCTGCGCTTGATAATAACATGTTCTTTTTATGGGCAAAGGTTCTATCAACATTGTAAACAAACTTGCCCATCTAATACCATTTTGTAAAGAGATGGGTCTAGTAGTTGAAGTACAGCCTATTAGTGATTAGTATCCCAATTATCATAAAATTCATTATCATTTTAACTCAAATTTGAAATAATTCATTTGTATCTTTCTCTATGGAGACAAATTGAGAATAAATACCTGATCTCAACATCTGGGCAAAAAGATGCAATGCTTCAAACTCAAACCCCTTTTGAGAATAGCGTGAAATCATCGCAGTCCAAGAAATCACGTCCCTCTCGAGCATTTCATCGAACATATGTCTTGCATCAAACAAATTTTTATTCAAATTGATGATTTGTGTTCAATTAATTTTAAATAAATTTTTATTTTAATATTTAAAATAGTTCAATAATTTTTTTTTTCTAAATGGATTACTATAATAGTTATTATTATATAGTTTTTTTAATCTTCATAAATTAATAATTTATTTTAATTTTATTTGTAATTATTAATCATTGTGAAAAAATTATTACATATTCACAAATAAAAAAATTGATATCGAATTAAAAAAAATATATATGCAAAGTGCAAACAAGCTTCTAGCTGTATAATAATTTAATGATTAAAATGTAATTAAATTTTAAAAATTTTAGGCATTAAAGCATGGATAGTTTGAACATCATAACTAAAATATAATGAAAAAATTAATAATTTTATAATAAAAAATTACAAGTACAAAGCCATTAATAAAACTCGACTAATTTTAAAATAACCAGAGAATTGATTGTAAATAAATCATATATTTGTCTTCTGTCTTTTTGATTTGCTCCATTTCATTAAGCTAGTAATCAATAAGCACCAAGAGTTAAGCTTAAATAAGAAGAGAAAAAAAAAATTGAAATGTATCCTTTATTATTCATTTCAAAAGACCTGTTTTCATACAATTAAATGTGCTCATAACTGTTCATATTCAAATCCAGGAATCACATCAAAATGAAAGCTTTTTCCTTGGTTTCTCTGAACTAATTCATTGTTTAAACAAATCAGAATGGAAATTGAAAAATGAAATGTTATTTACAGTTGAAGGCCTGAAATCCAGAGGATTATCCCACGATTCTTTTTTATTATCAGACCATCTCATATTTACATTTTCAACCTCAAAACCTTTAATGTGTTCCATGATGATCCCAGCTGCACTGTGATTAACCAAACCTTGGCAGCCAGGTCTGTAGTCTACCAATCCACCAGCGAAATCTGTCCATCTTCGATAAGTGAAATTCATGTTAATGAACCTTAAATTGCTTAATAACCCACCTTTAGATCCTGATAAGAAGACGCCATTTTCAGAAGTTGCTGTTATGTTTATGAAGAGCAAATTGGATATAGAGCCTTCTTTCGAACTCGAGTCTCGTGGGCAAGTTGTCACATAAATAGGTTCTGCTCTCCCCCACCACAACGGATCATAGTATCTTGTGCTTATATTAATGTTTGAGAAAGTGATACCATCCACATTTCCTGCAGTAATTGAATAATTAGTGATCAGCAGGTTTTGAAACATCGTAGAGGTCTCAAAATTTAGCTTGCCATAAAACATTGCGCAACTTGTGAAGCAACAGTGGCTGATTCTAATTCTAAACCTATATGCCAGAATCTACTAAGTTTGAGTATCTGTTGAACTTCAACAAAGTTGAATATACCCAAACTCGGGCTCCAGCTTGAGAAAAACATTCAAAAGATTAGAACTAGTGCCTCATTCCTTCTAATTCACAGCATTAATAAGACATTGGTTAGGCATAATTAGAAAGGGAAGATGCCACCTCATTGCAAACTAATAAAGATAATGCAAATGTTATAATTACCAAGTATCATGAAATTTATAGCTCATTTTTTCATATGCATTAACGCTCTCAAGCTAAGTCTAATAGAAAGTACATATACAATTAAAGTATAGACCCAAGTTCAAGTCTTATCTTCCCACAGGATATCAGCAGCTCAACTAATAGCTGCTGAATAAACATATGTTGACATTGCTTAGAAATCCTTGTTTCTTATTGAAGTAATAGACAATATTTATATATTTTTTCAAAGCATATCAATCAATTATAAAATTCTCCTGCCAAGACTAGCAAGAATATATACCATATGGAAAAACATGTACGGGCACCACCATCTGAAAGAGAACAGGCAAATTTAAACACCAGAGAAACCACATTTATTGTCTTAGAAAATTTTCGTTGCACTAATGCATCCAATGTTTTCCTATCCAAACACTTAGAATTTCCAGCTCTTACCTTTTTCAAATGGAAAGAATTTACTTAAAATTAATAACTTCTGGTGAAAGGAAGAACACATTACCTCCATCACGTATCTGCAGTCCTAGTCCTCTGTGAGAATCAACTATAGTGATATTGTCAAACAACAGACCCTTGAAATCAAACCAACTAGCACTCCCAAGCTTGATTGCTGAAGATTTTGTTCGAATCCAACAGTTAGTTGCAGTCAGGTTATAAAGAGGGCCAGTATATGTCTTTGGGCAGATTGCATCATCTCCAGTATTAATATGACATCTTGTAATGACAGTATTATTTGAATCCTCTATGTCCATGCCATCATTATTAGGCGAATTAAAGTCGCCATATATGGAAACATCATGAATGGATGTGTTATGGCACCGGACTATGTGCAAGCTGCAATAAGGCAGTCTGTTCATTAGATATATCCAGTACGAACCAAAATAAAATAAAATAAAATAACTAAAATAACAGGGTTGGAACACCATGATTGAGCAGTAATTAATAGATTGAATTCAGTCATTCTATCTTCTTAACTGATAAATCTCAGAGATTCAATTATAGAATTTGACTGGTTAAATAGGTGACATGGAGGCTTAGAAAGTTGTAATTCTGCAACAGAAAATTGATGGCCTGACCTGTCCAATTTCAATAATTTAGCAATATGACCCATCTGTTTTCAATCAGTCCTGAATGACAAAATATCATTTCATACCATTAATGAATACATCAATCATCAAACATTTCTTCATTTTTTTTCTCAACAATTCTAGCACTTGTTTGTCCCAATATTACCATCTCCTATTTCAATTTTTTCTGCTTCAATAACTTCTCTGCTATGTGCCTATATCTTTGTTGGTGTTATTTATCTTTGTTGGTGTTATATATTTGTCAATAGTTTCCAACTTCATATTTTGTAGATCACAACATTGGATTCATATACACTAGACCTGATCATGGCCGGTCCTACTTTTGAAAAATGTTAAAATTTCTAAAGGACCAGCTTGCCCAACCTCCAATTTTCTTTCGTAAATTGAGGCTCGCATCTGACCCATGAATACGTCTTAATTATACACACCAACAATTTTTTGCAATATACATACCAAAGGAAGTAAGAAATCATATTTTAACACACAAGAAGAGTAAAACTCAAAACCAATCTTTTAAGTTCTATAAAATTATTTTCCCTCGACTCTTCGGTCTATCTAATGGTGCTAAGCCGTTCCTTCACGCGAGTTTCTCAATTGCAAGTCACACGTAAGCAATGGACTCCCAATATAACGTATCATTTAGCAGAGGAAAAAATCACCAGTAATGGGATTTTCCTTGTAAGACCAAGCAACATAATTTTTTTTTCTTAAAAATTAATTAATTAATAAAGAATACAAATGATTAGTAACAAGAATATTAAATAACGAGAGAAGAAAGGGAAATGGTAAGGATGACAATGGGGCGGGACGGGGCAGGGAAACCATCCCCATCCTCGCCTTAGCGGGGAATCTCCATTCCCGTCCCCATTTCACATACGGGGATAATTTAGTTCTCATCCTTATCTCCGTGGAGATCCCTGTTCCCCGCTTAAATTTTGTATTATTAAATTTGTTTATATTTATAAAATTCATAAATGATAATTAAAAATATGAAAAAATTTATTTAGAAAATATTAATAAATTCAAACACACAAAATATCAACCAAACATAATTAAAATATAACTACTTTAATATATCAAAAATATTCAGTAATATTTTTTAATAAAACATTAAAAATTCAGTATACATTAAAGTATGAGTATTTAAACAAATTTAATTTAATAAGTGTTTTCAATAAATTCCAACAACCTCATAAGAATTATTTATTGAACAAATTATTCCTTATATATATATATATATATATATATATATATATATATATATTAATTAATATAATTTTATATAAGGAATAATTAAATAAATATAATAACGAGTCTCCATGAGAATGGAGATAGGGATCCCCACGGGATGGGGAATACACTCCCCGTCTCCGCCCCGTCCCTGTTAATGAGAAAAAAATATTCTTCAATCCCGCCATCATGGGAAAACAAATCAAAAAATCTCTATTTCGTTCGGGATAAATTTCCACGAAAAATAAAGATTCTCCATCCCATTGTCATTTCTAGAAAATGGCAAACCACGCACAAAGGCCCAGACACGATGTGTGATGGTCCCATTCAAACAAGTTGGCCTATCTTATTAAGTGGGATCCACCATATCATTTATCAATATTTTTTTTATATTATTTAGTATTTTATTTCTAATCTGTATTTATTTATATATTATATTATTTAAAAATAATATTTAATTATTAAAATATTTTAAAAAAATAATATAATATATAAAAAAATGCAGGAGAACAGAGAAATGATTATTCATCATTTATTGGGTCCATTATCAGTTTAGGAGCCGTGTCGCTCTCTCTATGGATGAGCTAAAACAGGTCAGTGAGAACAAGATCATATTCGCCAAACAATGGCCAATAATAAAATCATATTCATCTCCAAAAGATAACTAAATATTCAACCCTCTTTTATATTAAACAATCCTAAATCCTGAAAAACTTTAAGATAAGGATTAAAATTAAATGAAAAGACTAAGAAAATTATTTCATAAGAATAACTAAATAACAAAAAGATCAAATTTAGCAATTTAGTAAATAATACAGAGGGCAGTTAAATGATGTACTTACCACCAATACGCCGGTTCTCGTAATCTGATATTCCAAATGTGGACGTTTCTACAGCCAATGAACCCAACAAGTCTCGGCCTACACTCGTCGCCCGAACAAGCCCCAGTCCGATTCCAACTCACCATCACGTTTTTCACTTTATTAAATATCTGAACAAACTTCAGCCCTTGTCCATCAACTACGCCGCCGCCGGTAATCCCCACATCACTGGCGTTTTCCGCCAACACAACGTACCATCTGTCGAACTCCTTTGGATAGTCCTCGATCTTCGTACCGCCTAATAAAGTAGCGCCTTCTTGGATGTCTAAAATGACTTTGGACTTGAGGCGGATGGTGGCGGTCAGGTAAGATCCTGGCGGGAAAGTGACGTGGCAGATGGTGGATGATGGACAGGCATCGATGGTAGATTGGATGGCGACGGTGTCGTAGTGATGGCCATCGCCGGTGGCCCCGAAATCGGTAACGGAGAGAGTGGTGGTTGGTGAAATGCGGTGGCGTGATTGGTAGAGCGGAAATAGGATTAGGAGAGTAATTAATTGGCAAATTCGAGTTGCCATTGGCGGAGAGCAGTAGAGCTTTAGCTTAAGCTATGCTTTTCTTTTTTTTGGACTGTTTGTTTGATCTTTCTAAGGTCTTATTATCCGAAAGAGGATTTGGTGTAATAATTTATAATTTATTTAAATATGTTTATTTATAATCATCTATTTCTGCAAGTAATTGACAAACTAAATATAAAACAATTCTATATTTTTATACATAACAAATTTAATTTATTTTATGATAAGATTTCAAATGAGATCTTTCTGAATCAATTCGCAATTTATAAACTCTCATAATAATTAATAATATAAATTATATAATAATTTAATTTTTTTTTTCTATCTAATCTAATTTCTCCCGCTTC
This sequence comes from Aleurites moluccanus, assembly GCA_948193065.1. NCBI lineage: Eukaryota > Viridiplantae > Streptophyta > Magnoliopsida > Malpighiales > Euphorbiaceae > Aleurites > Aleurites moluccanus. The sequence continues at coordinate 27,882 of CANXYC010928990.1, read as the reverse complement.
CCAACTTCCCTGTCAGAAAATATTTGATCTTTAATAGTTTCTTATTTTTTGTTATGCAAAAGAAAGGTAAAGTTTTTAAGGTAAATGATATTCAAGTCTCTTCAATACTTCCCAAGAATGATTCAGAAGGAATCCATCTTGCTCTTATTATCATCACTTCAATTTTGGTCACATCAACTAAAGCTCATGATGATCAAAACTCATCGATCCATTGTCAGAACTCTTTATGGAACAAGGAAATCAATCAAGTGGGTTTCATACCCATTTAAGTTTTCAGATGGGTGCAACATCCGATTAAATTGTACTCGAGAAACAGGGAATATCAAAATTGGTGATTTCATAGCCCAAAACATAACCCCAAATGCTATCTTTGTATCTCTTCCAGCAAAACGCAATCGCTCTTTAGAATGGATTGAACATCTGTTTGGCGATACATATGCTCCAATTTGGCGAAATGGGTTCCTTCTCCAAAATTGCAATACAAAAAGCAACTGTTTTATACCCACAAGTACACTGGTGGCTTTAAAGGGGCTGTGAACTTGATCCTTGCTCACAAAATGGGAATTGCACGAAAATTAAAGTTGACAATGGGAGGATGGGCTCCTCTCTTTTTCACTCACATAGTAAAGAAACATTAAAAATGGATTTTTTCAAAAATATTGAAAAAAAAAAAATTACATTTTTATTGTTAAATTTTTTTTTCAAAAATACTATATATCTAATTTTTTTTTAAAATATTATAGATCTAAAAATATGTTTTCAAAAATACTATATATACCAAATATATACTAAATTTATACTATACGTATCAGATATATACTAAAAAATAAAATAAAAAAAACCTTAAAATTAAAAAAAAAATAAAAAAATAATATATTTATATAATATTCTCATTAAAAAAATCTTTGTTTGTAATACCAATGGGCCTGCTAGGCCAACAATAAAAAATGGCTTTATAAGTTTTTTTATATTTAATATACATGTGCTACTACTGGGCCTGGGGGGCCATGGTCCTTTGGGCCCAATAGTAACTTCGCCCTTGATCATACGTGATGCAATTTTCGTAATAAACAATGCTACGCGTCTCTAATTAAACAGATGAGTTGGTGAGCTGACTGAATTCAATTGGCCACATCAAATAATGATGTGGATATATAATGAGAATTAAAAAATAATAATAATAAAAAAAAATTTCTTTTATGTTTTCGGTGTAGGATTGTGAGTTTTGGTTATGGGTATCTAAAATCCATCATTGAAATTGCTAAAGAAGGAAGAGTTTCAGTGTAACAGACGACAATGGTATTTTTTGCGATGTTTCTCAAATAGGTAATTTTCAATTTAACTAATTATTTGAAGCTAAATCCACTAGAGTTTTCAGGCAAGATGGGTGTGGAGACATTATTTTGACATGATTTTCTTGAAAAGATTAATAAAATAATGGGAAAGTTACCTTGTTGTAATACTACAGTGATAGATCTAGTGAGTTATTAACTAAAAAAGCGCAGATTTGGTATCATGGACATGTGGATGATAGACTTTATGGTGATGATCCACTTACTTAGGAGCATTTCAATGGAGATATGACCAATGATTTCATCTATGAGGGAGATTAGATTGAGAGGAGGATTAAATTTGAGAGTCTGAAGTAGGGAAGCATAAGTGTTATTAATTATGCTAAGAAGTTTGAGAGATTGAATTGATTTTTTAGTACTTCTTTTGCTATTGAGCAAGACAAGATTGCCAGTTTCAGGAGAGAGTTGCATGCCTCATATCATAATAACCTATTGATACATTAGTTCCGTATCTTATTTGATATTGCAAAACAAATGGAAAAAGTGAGAGTTTAAAGGAGGCCATAGTGGATATGGTTGAGGATTTAGCAGTTCCTATGTTAGGAGTGTTGAGTACCCAATACAAACTTCAGCTTATGGTCAGCCTAGAGGATATCATAAGGGGTTATTAGTTAGGGAGTGTATTTGTTGCATTAGCTCCTAGTACAGTACAGAGACAGAGTCGTTATGAGAAGCAAAAATCTATTTTGCCACCTTTTGCCACTTGTGGAAAGAATCATGGGGGTCCTTTTAGGCGGGGCATTAGTAACTGTTTTAGATGTGGATTGATGGGCATTATGTGAAGGATTGCCCGCAGACAAATAGGCGACAATTACTACTGCTACATCTCAGCTGATAGTTCAAATGGCTAAATCAAAGAGTATAAGTCTTAAAGGTAGAGACAGAGGACATGCTCAAACCTAGGATCAAGGGTCCGAATCAGCTCATACCCAAACTCCAACATCTAGAGGACAATGTGGAGTCTATGCATTGAATCAATAAGAGGTTAAGACTTACAATACTATAATGATAGGTACAATGTTTGTTCATGTTATGCAGGCAAGAGTATTATTTGATTCTGGGATAACCTATTCTTTTGTTCCTCCATATTTTTCTAAGAAGATAGCTAAGAAAAAGTCTTCTTAGAAAAAGAGTTGTTGGATGTTTCCTTAGTTATCTCTACCCCATTAAGAGAGTTCATTGATGTGCATTATATGTATTCCTCATGCATGGTAGATGTTGAGGGTCAAATATTTCCAATTGATTTGAGAGAATTACCAGTATTAGTTCTTGAAATTATTCTTGGCATGGATTGGTTATCACATCATCATGCTTCTATAGATTTCTTTGGAAAAAAGTATAATTTTTAATCATGAAGGGGAGGAAGAGTTTATAATTCAGGGTGATCGAAGTGAGGTTCCTACTAATATCATATATACTTTTGGAGCTAAAAGACTTCTAAAAAAAGGTTATTAGGGACTCTTTGCTCATGTGAGGGACATGCAAATAAATATTGGTGATGTACAATATATAACAATTATAAGAGAATTTTCAAACGTGTTTCCAAAATAGTTACCTAGATTATCACCAGAGAGCGAGATTGAATTGCATATTGAACTCCTTTCTGACACAAATCCTATATCTATTATTCCTTATAATACCTACAGAGTTGAGAGAGTTAAAGATATAATTGCAGGATTTGTTGGACAAAAGATTCATTAAACCTAGTAGTTCACTATGAGATTCTCCGATCATCTTTGTAAAGAAGAATAATGGTTCATTTTGATTGTGTATGGATTATAAATAGTTAAATAAGGGAATAATCAAGAATCGATATCCTTTTAAGAGAACTGATGATCTCTTTGATCAATTGCAAGGTACTAGTCATTTTTTAAAGATTGACCTTTAGCAAGGGTATCATAAGCTAAAGATAAGAAAGATGTATCTAAAACAAATTCCAGGACGAGGTACAGGTAATATGAGTTCCTTGTACTCCCTTTTGAGTTGACCAATGTGCTGACAGCTTTAATAGATTTGATAAATCAAATTTTCAAGTCTTTCTTAGATAAGTTTGTAATAGTCTTCATAAATGACATATTTGTCTATTTCAAAAGTAAAAAAGAACATGAAGAGAATTTAAGGTTAGTGTTGCAAATATTGAGGTAACATCAATTGTATACCAAATTATATAAATGTATGTTTTGGCTAAATAGTACTTGCTTCTTAATACATATTGAGGAAAAATATGGCATCCAAGTTGATTCTACGAAAGTGGAGGCAATACATAGTTTGCCTATACTTACTAATATTATAGAAGTTCATAGTTTATTGGATTTGGCTAGTTACTATATAAGGTCTATTAAAAATTTCTTCAAAATAATAACTCCTCTCACTAAGTTAACTAGAAGTAGATAAAGTATCAGTGGATTGATGAGTGTGAGGAGAGCTTGAAGAAGCTTAAAGATGATTTATCATCAACTCTAGTGCTTGCATTACCTTCAGGAATGGGAGGTTTTAATGTTTATTGTAATGCATCTAGAGTTGGATTAGGATGTATATCGATACAACATGGGAAACATTACGATGTGTGTTGATGTAACATGGGAAAGATTACCTATGCCTTTAGGAAATTGAAAATGCATAAGATGAATTACCCTACTCATAATTTGAAGATGATCGTAGTTATCATAATTTGAAGATGACCGTAGTTATCTTTGCTTTGAAAATACTGAGACATTATCTTTATGGTAAGAAGTGTAAAATTTACACTAACTACAAGAGTCTTCATTATATCCAAAAGCAGAAGGACTTGAACATGAAACAGAGGAGATGGATTGGACTATTGAAAATAACTGCCAGTTACTTTACCATACTGGTAAGTCCAATGTAGTTGCAAATGTGTTGAGTCGAAAATCCATAGGAAGTTTATCTTATATTAATGTTCAGAAGTGGCCTTTAGCAAAAGAATTGCAAGATCTATTAAACATAGAATTATAATTGGAGATTTTAGAATCTCAATTATTGCTTGCTCATTTGCAAGTGAGATCCAGGTGGATTGATGAAATAAAAGTAGCATAAAATAAGGATCATCAGTTTGTGAAATTGAAAGGAGATATACAAGCTAGGAAAACACTAGGATTTTTTTTACAGAAAATGGAGTTCTGAGACATGGAAGTAGACAATGTGTACTAGATGTGGATAAAAGGCAAAAATTTTAAATGAAGCACATCATGCATCTTATAATATTCACCCTAGGATAATAAAAATATATTATGATATGAAAAATTATTAGTGGTGGTTAGGCACGAAAGAGGACGTAGCAAAATTTGTATCAATATTATATTATTTGACCTAATTTATAAGTAAATAATATATGGTTAATTACTTTGAAATCCCTGTATTTCAGTCAACTATATTAAAAAATTCTTGTATTTTTAAAATTATATTAAAAAGTTCTTACATTTTTATTCTGTTATACTACAAAGTTCTTCAGTCTATTTTTTTTCAATTTTTCCTTTAGTCAAACACTTAAAAGTTAAATTTTAATTAAAATATTTACTTTAATACCCAAAATAGTTGTCTCCCTCTTCTTCCTACAATCAACCAAACCAAACCCTATCAATCCAACTTTAGTCATGACCAACCAACCCAAAGCCATGACCCAGCTGATAAAATTTTTTTAATTCACTCAAATTATAAACAAAAAACCAAAACCACCGCAAATCATTTCATTTTCTAAAAAAAAACTATTCATCTCCTCTCAAAAAATCCTGATTCACTTTTTGTTTTCACCAACAAAACTTCGATTCATTCTTTGTTTTCTCTTCACTGAATCCTCTATTCTCTTCACAAACAACTTGGTGAAACTTAGCCAAGAGAATAATTCTTTGGGTCGTGATTTTTGTTTGTTTGGTTGAAATTAATTGTTGATTCCGATTTTGGTTTCAATTCTTTATTTCGGGTGAAGTCTATCATCGACATCATCTTCAACAATAACAACATTTGATTTCCCTCATAAAATCATATTCTCAAAAGTCCCATTTGCTTCAAATCCATGCCCAAGCTAGCTGATTTCCCATGGGTTATGGGTGTACTCATATTGAAAACACCTGACTGAGCTCGATTGGATTTTGTTTATACCCAAATTGTGAACCATTTGTACTGAGCTCAATTCATATCCGGTTTCGATTTAATTATTCATCCGTTTTCGTTTGGGTTTGGGTTTGGATTCTTTTTCTTGAATGGATTTGGTTTATACCCAAATCGTGAACCTGTTGTGTTGAGTTTGTATTCGGGTCTGGTTTCATTTCCTTAGAGTTTGTCGGGTCGATTTCTTGCTGTGTTAGCTGGTTGAGAGTTCGATTAGTTGATTTGGACTTTGGAATTGGTGCTCCGATTTTGTTTGGGTCTAGTTTTTTCGTTGATTTCGTTGAATATGATATTTGATTCGAATTTTGGTATGATTGAGAGTACAGAGACATATTCGCAAATAGACTTGTCAAAGGAACCACCAGCGTCGTCACTACTGTAGGCGTATCAATTGTATTGTCCATAGCTGGAGCTGTCGCAACCATTGTCGTTATTCCACCTTCTCACAAAGAATCACAAGTAACGAGTATCTACTTAAATAGAAAAATAGGTTTCCAATCTAAAAAGAAATGAAAAAAATATTTTTATTTTTATTTTATTTTATTTTTTTCTTACTATCTCTCGAGAGAGAAAGAGGAAGGAGAGAATTTTAGCAGTGGTGATGAAAATAAAAATTTTGATTTTGTAAAAATTAAATTAAAAATGAAAAATATTTTTATTTTTTATATAAATTTAATGGATTTTTTAATATAATTATCTTGAGTTTTAATAAAATTAAAATATAAAAATTTTTTAGTATAATTTTAAAATATAATTTTTTTTAATATAATTAATTAAAATACAGACATCTCATTCATTTTTAACGAAGAACACAAATTTCTACCTCAAGCTCCTCTGTAACGGTTGGTGCGACGATTCCAAATCAATTATGCAATTCCACCGCCGCACTCAACTAATAAATAATTTCTATGGCTCAAGAAAACCTTCAAGAACCCGAAAAAATAATATAAAAAAAAAAAAAAAAAATCTTAGCGAAATCATCGAGATAGGCAAATAGCCAGTTCCAAGGAGCTGCTAAGCTATTGATGTTTGTTGTGAACAGACTCCCTGGGGCTTTCAAAATTTTCATATTTTTTTTTTTATTATCCACGTCAATGACATTGTCAGATGTGGATAATTTAATCCAATCAGCTGCTAGCTCATCTGTTTAGCTGGAGTCACATTACACTGTTCATTACGAGAGTCGCGTCCCATATAAAAATATCTCATTTGGGCGCATGCATACATGAAATTTTTTTTAAAAAGAAGGAAATGTCAAAGTTTAGATTCTTAATTTCACTTGATTCATATTTCATTCAGTTAAAATAAGCAACCGATCATTGAACTATTAGCCATCAGATATTGTAAATTTTAAATGATCTCACAGAAATATTTCTATCTGTATCTATTCTATTCAATGAAAATAATCTCCATCATCCATGATTATAATATATTATTCAATTAATTAATTAAAATTGTATTCTCATTTAAATTTAATTGTTCTTCACAGGAAAGTTCAGGGCTTAAATTAAGAAAAAGAAATTTTCATCCGAGGACTGCAGATTAGAACAAGAAGCTCAGTTGGATACTGGGAGAAACACTTGCAACACAAAAAGAAAGCAACTTCCATATAATAGCCAAAGGAATGGTTCATTCTAAGTTTCTACAATATGAATCAATCAATCAATCATCTCACAACTCGAGTATTAGATTGAATGACTCTCAACAGTTAGTGTATATATATATATTGTATATATATATATATAAGAATAACATATATAAGAAATTTATCATCTCTAATTGAGAGAATTCCAGGTCTCCTACCCACTCTAATAAATAGAACACGTGGAAACCGGAGATGAATGTTGAGGCCTCCCCTCTACTTGCTGCTAATTGCTAATATTTGTTATATACATGCTATTTGTGGCGCTTCATTCCACTTTCATAGCTCCATTTTCAATTGATTCGAGTGCAGAGATGCTGCAACACCAGCACAATTTGCCGTTAGTCTTAAGGTTTCATTTTACAATTCGACAATGGAAAATACAAGAACCTATAACCAAATAGCTTTTGCATCCAATATAGCTCTGGGTATAAATCAATTGAAAATAGTAATAGGGTGAAATTGGCATAATTAATTTCTTGTATGCTTCACATCCAAACATGATTTGTTTATTTCAAAAACAATTTAAAAGAAAATAATTTCAAGATTTAAGAAAATATCAGTCCTTTACCCTTTGATTTCATTATCTGATACCAGGATTCCATTCCATTTGTAAGATTCAAGAAGCATGCCAATGCCAGTACTTTTCAGGGAGAAAAATTTAGGAGGAATAAGCTAATTGCAGTCTACCTGAATTGGCTGAGGAGTCATAACTCAAAAGGGAGTTCTCTGGAGTAATGAAGTTATAGCTGTCCTCTTCTCTTCCCCAAGCTGGCTGATGAAGTGCATCAAAATGCCATTGCTGTTGATACTGTTGTCTGTTCTCATTAACTTGTGCTTCTGGCCACATCAGAGGCATAACAAAGCTGGGGAAATTGCTGTCCACTAGAGATCCACTCTGCAAGTTTTAATAGGAGAACTAAAAGTTATCACCAACAAGATAAAAAAGAACATCAATCATCAGTGGTAATTAGCTAATCTAATCAAGAAAATACAGAAGGATACTGTCCCCACCATACTCAATGGCTACAATTGAGCTCCAGGGGGTTCCTATAATTACCAACTACAAAATGCCACACAACAATACTTATATCATTCATTTGTCTAAAGTCATATGGGGGTGAAATTACTGTCATTTTTATAAGCAATAACTACATAAACATGGTAAAATGTTTTTGTTTTTTGTGCCTTGCAGGAATCGACATGATTAGATTGCACATAGAGTAGCCACAGAGGATCTTTGTCCATAGGACCTTAAAGGTGCATCCATCATTCTAGGACAACTCAAACAAAAATAGGCATTAACTTGGTTGCAACATCATTCTGGAGGACTGCTAAAACTCTGAGCAGATCGATTGGTGTGGCCCAAATTAGAGTACTGCTTTGCACATACCATCAGAAGGAAAAGTCCCTTCAAGCTCAAGTAGCAAACATATTAACATTGTTTTCCACCTACATGATCAAGTATAATTGTACTATCATATGCAAATTAATCTAGACTTGCATGCAGCATATTAATCAAGAATGCAGTAGCATTACTAGTGTCTAAAGCAAGCAGAAAAAATGGAGCAGTCTCTAAAAGAACAAAGCCCAACTCGAAGCTACACACGGTCTAGACTTTGGCATATTTGCAACATGAACAAGGGGGAAAGAAGAAGAAGCAAAAGTGTATCCCTATCTTACAACGAATATAATCAAGTGAAAAACGTATACTTACTTCTGCAGCCAATATACTGTCAAGATTAAAATCAATTCTTGGGTTAACTGCCGCAAGTCTCATTGATAAGAACTGAAACCAAAGAAACATTTGACCAGAATAAGATTGTTGCACTTAATTATCACATTATAATCAGAAATGCATGAAGCTTGCCAAATTCTCAAGCAGCTTTGTTTCATTGCAGAGGAAGTTTTGTCAAGCACTTGATTCGCTACCATGGCATTGACTCGGGAAAACAATGGAAGTTTTTTTTTCCGCAGAGAAAATGATACAAGAGACATCCAAAGAAATCAACAAATCATATTAGTCTGGAATTTTCATGCACTATTAGTTATGCCACATCCTACTGCTAATGTCCAACTGCAACACATAGGGCTTAGAAGCACCCACCTCTCCGTACAACTGATCAAGTGAACCAAAACCCCACCCTTTCATAACTAACCCAATCATTATTCACAAACCCCCACCCTCCTCTTAATTTCCTCAAATTCAAGAATTATAAGTATTTTCCATATAAAAAAAAAAAAAAAAAAAAAAAGCTACAGCCTCTGATATGTGTGTCTGACCTCCACTTGGTGTTGCAGCGACTGTACGTGGTTGATGATCTCGTCCAATACTGACGCTGTACCAGATATCTGCACAACAAGATAACCTTTAATCTATTCATTCAATCGCCTTACATAGCTCAAAAGCATAAACTAGGTTATAGTTAATATTCAGAAGTTCTCCACATGAAGACATGAACTAAAGATCTATCATAACTAATCATACCAAGCAAGATAAGCATAGTCTGTACTTATAGAGGTCCCTTCATTGATAATGGTACAATAAGCAGCTCCTTATGTGGCAAAGGATCATTTCTACTTAAACATTTGATATGAAGAGCAATCATTATTCAAAATTTCCTGTAATAGTATAACAGTTTATCCAAACCTAAGAATGGCAAAAAAAAGGCCTTCTCATATGTTAACAAAATTTGTTGACAGCCTTACACTGGTGTAACTTTCATGATATTACAGCTTCAGTTTGCTTAAATTTGACACCATGAAAGACAAACAATGTAGCAACAACCAACAAGAGAGAGAAAGAGAGAGAGATCTTAAATGAATATGAAGATCAAACACTGAATTCCAAGCAAATTCTTATACTGACATATCCAGAACCTCATTTTCATACTGGGACCCAGTATCCACAAGTGGCTCCTAAATTGTTTAGGTACATGCAGACGATAGCAAATATTTTTTGGATTGAAGGGACAACTCATGGTAATCATCGAAGGGTATCTGTTGGAACTTCTCCTAAAATTAAAGCATACATTGGTTGCACTGCAATTTATATAAATGCAGGCGGCCACCAAACAGATTTGAAACCTCATATTCAGCTGCTAGCCTGCTGTGCAGTACATTGTTCAACCTATCAAGTAAATGCATGATCAAAGCAAATTGAACTGAATACCAATTGGCATCAATAAAATATATAGAAATACACCAGCATCATACTTCTAAATTTTCAGAATACTATGACTGGTGGTCCCAAAAAGGAAAATTGATTTTAAAATTCAGTCTTAGCTGGGATCAGTATTTTCTAGAAAGTACTAATAAATAAAATATTATACATGTATGTGTGTGTGAAATTCCTTGCTACAACGAGCAAAAAGGACATTAAGAAGGCAAGCATCAGAATTGTGTTTGCTCTTAGTTGATTAATTTGTTGATCAACTATCACATCATGCCCCTCTGAAATTAGGTCTAGGATTTTGGCATATGAACTTGTTTTGGTCAAACTCATTTTTCCTCAACCTTTTTTCATCATCAGCAAAGATGGATACCAAACTTGTAAGAGAAGTTGGTACCATGCGCCTTTCTAATTGAGATCAAAGTTTTCCTGTCTATGATCCCAACATTTGATCTAACAGAGACAGAATAACAAGTTTTCCAAGGCACATCCAGCTAGCATTTTCCCAAAAATAATTTTTCATGGAATTAGCCCATGATGGGTATTCTTGTCATTTAACAAAACTACCCAGAATTTCAAGCTTCCAATGCTTTATTCTTCCAGATAATCCAAATATTAATTGACCAAAGGGTCGAATTGCTCTTTATTTATTATTATTTTTTTTTAACAGAAAATTTCATTAAAAGGAAGAAGCATCCCAAATAGCAGCATCTGCAGAAACAAGGATCAGTAGAGAACTAGGCATGTAAAATAATACAATAACTAAATATCAGTCTGGTAATTGTTTCAAGGCACATCTATGATCTACCTACCATATACTATTTTCTGGGTTAAAACCAACCTCCATGTCAATCCATCAAAAGCTAATTTTTAAGACACTTACAGTAGATTCCACTGATAAAATTACCAGGGTAAAACCTGTAATAACCTCAAATGACAAAACTAACCTCAAAAAAGGACCTGTCAGCTAAAACAAAGTTTCTCCATCAAAAGGAGGAAAAAAAAAACACTGCAAAGACTATGAAATTACAAGACTGTCATCAAGACACTCGGGCTCAACACTTTTCTTGGTAAAAAAGCAAGACCCACTTTTGTGAAAAGGTGGAAGTGACAGAATCGTTAATTAACCCACATAATCCAAACATATAATTGCAACTTTTTAATGATAATTATGGACAGATACCCACTATAATCTAACCTCTTAAAAATCTCAATCCAATGATTAATTAATCAATTACCTAAATGACAACTAACCTTGTTGCAGCCTGGGACCAGCTCTTGAAGTAGCTTCATCCTTGCATTGATCTTCTCTCTCCTTGCCTAACAATGACCAAAATTCATGTCGCAGTCAGCATAAATTTTCATAATTAGTCACTAATTGCATTTTTTTTAATAAAAAGATTAATTAGCTATTAATTAAATTGTTAATTATGGGATTATAAAATTACTCTCTCTGCCAAGCTATGGCTATCTGTGGCTTGCCCACGACGAGCTCGCACGTGAACGAAAGGAAGCTTCTCTGCATCTTCAGAGTTATCATTCGCAGAACTTTTACTCTTCTTTGTTGAGCCTTTACCCTACAAAAACCAACAATTGAAGAGATTAATTAGCAAATAATTGAAAGGTATTTAGTTAATGCAGTGCAATTAACCTAGATTACTTAAAGGGAGAAACCGTTGAAACCCTAATTTTATCTACCTTCTTCTCTCTCTCTTTCCTCTTCACCGGCTTCTGATTCTGCGCTCCGTTCTCCACTGTAGTCGGATCAGAAACCAACGGCTGCGATGGATTCAGGTATGATTCCGCCTCAGCCGGTTCGCTCTTAACGACTTTCTCAAGATTTGCACTTGAATTTGACGGCGCTGAGCTTATCTCCGGAGAATTATTGCTTATATTGTTCATATTCTCGCCGGCGAAAACCGAGAATCTTGCAGCTCGCTCAATCAAACCACTGTTAGTAGGAAAGGTCAAATTCACAGCATTGAAGTGGGGTTGTAGATACTGTTTCTGATTATGTGACTCAATAACGGGTCGGGTTTTGAGAGTCGAATCGGGCGAGTGGAGAAGCTCCATAGCCTGATTGGGCGCCAATTCGAGAAGGGCAGTGAAAGAACTGGCATTTTCTGGCGGCATAGAGATTAAGTGCTGAATATCTTCACCAAGTTGAAGAGAATCGAGTCCATTATCATCAGGCTCAGGTCCTGTGAGGCTGGATCTAGCTCCAGGTACAGTGGGTGGCTCCATAAGGAGAGCAAAATTAGTCAAAAAAAGGAACGAAATGCAATCAAGCCCAGATAAAATAAAGCGAAATTCGAATTGGGTTTTGTTTATTAGAGAAAGATTTTGAAAAAGGGTACTGGAAATTGAAGGGTAAGTGGGTTGAGTAGGTGAGATATGTAAAGCTTAAGAAGAGGTTCTTCAATGGCAGTCAATGATTCCGTTTTGCCGTTGCTGAGGTCTGCAGTGTTTGCTCGTTTGTTTCTCTCTATAAAGAGATTACCTATCAACCATTTGAAGTATAGGGAAAGCAATGTCTATGTCTGTGGGGTGGCTGTTTAATTATACGGGAATTTTTAGAGAGAGAGAGAGAGAGAGGAGGGAGACTTGTACTGTTCTTCTTGTACAGTTTCTTGAGATGAAAGGGAAATTGGGTAGACTAGGGCCCACCCACAATAAATTTTTACAGAGAATCAACTCTGACGTCAAAAAGTGAAAATTAAATAAATATGTATAATATATATTTTTTATTTGACTATCAATTTTATGTATTATAATTTATAAATATATAAATAAATAATATGTATTTATATTTGTTTAATTTTTTTTTTCTTTTGTAAAATTCATTTTTTTTTTAATTTACCTCATTGTTAAAAAAAAATTGATTTTCTAGGAGAATGATATAATTTCCCGAACGAAAATATTTTTTTTAGCAATCAAACAATTAAAATGATATTATGATAAATTCTTTCATATTTTGTTTTATATATTTTTTATATTAAAATTAAAAAGATTATAAAAGAAAAATATTTTTAATATTTAACATGAATCCAAAAATCTTATTTGAAAAATTATTATGATATGATGAAAATTTTTGTAAAGAGATTACCAAAAGATTATATGTTTGACAAAAACATCATATTTTTAAGGATGTAAAATAATGTAATTGTAAAAATATCTATCACTTAAAATAAATTCATTTACCTCTCATAAATAGTAAAGAAAAATCAAAATGGGTCACTAAAAGCTTATTAAAAAAAAGGTTATTTAAAAACATATTACATCTTTTTCTGTCCATATTTAAATTCTGAACCTCTTATGGGAGATGAACCAATGAACTCACACATTGGAAATGCATACGAGATGCCTAGCCAGATAGCCATGCGCAATTATACATTCATACAAAGTCAAAAATAATTAAAAAAAATAAAAAAATTATTTTCATAAATCAAAGTATAATTTTTAAAATATAAAATAATGATGTTAAATAACTATTATATTGCTAATATATGAAATCTATGTTTTAAATTTTTGTTCAAAGAAAAGTTTTAAGTTTGGCTATAAAATGATATTAGATGCCCTCTAAGTAATTTCTTTATTCGTTCTTATATTATTGCCACCTTCCTCTTAATGTACTGGTATGAACATTAGTCCTCATATTGGGTAAAAAGCACCTTCCTTAATTAAGTGCTATTTTGTTTTGTACATGACCCACAAAAAAAAAAAAAAAAATCCATTTTGGGATTTTGATGATTTAATGGACTAATTTTACCGTAATACTCCAACTTATAATTGACGTATATTATTATATTTAAATTTTATTTTATAATTTAAAAAATTCAAACTTCGATCACTTTAAAATATTTTTGTTACGAATTCGTCAATTTCATTAATGGTTCGCACATGTAGTCATAAAACTCAATTTTTTAAACTTCTTTCATTTGCCAAGTAGGAAGTCCATTATTGAGGAATAAGGTGTGCATGTGCAATATTTGAGATCAATTTTGGTTCCCTATTTTTTAATAATAAGATATTTTCTTATTCTTTTTTCCTTTATAGAATCATCAACACCATCATCACTATCTTCTTCTCCATCACCATCAACACACTAGTGTCCTTCCCACAACTCAAGTTCAACGGTAACAATCCCAAGAACAAAAATCATCGGATGTTTCGCCTTCAATCCTTCTTTCCTCAACTTCAAATCCGGTGGATCGGGCAAGGGACCCGTAATAGCCTCGGTAACGTATTGGGGCAAAGATGCAGGCACTGGGTTGTATAAAAACAGTAAAACCTACCACGTAATGCATATAAAGCCAACGAACCAGTAACATCAGTCTACATAAGATCATTTTGGTTTGCTTAAAACTTTATTATCCTCTTGAATTCCAGTGGTGGGTTTCTTTTAACTCTTCTTTGTGTATTCCTTTTTATTATTGTCCCTGTCCTCTTCTTCTTCTTCCTTTTACTCCTCCTCGCACGGTGTTTTCAAATCTGATATTGTGTTTATACATCCCTTACACAAATCACAGTTAGCAAGTGCATAATATTGAACCACATAGAGGCTGACAAATGACTCAAAACTTATTCTCACGTAATAGTATTTACTTCCATCATTACTAGGTAGTGCAACTTCTAACTCAAGGAAAATAAATAGTGATTCATAGCACTTATTGGTAAACTTTATTCAAGGAGATGAGGGAATCAAACCATCAAAGATTCCAAACATGTAGATTGTTTGCCCATCAACCTTAGTCTTTTTAATATCATAAAAGTCCTCCATGGTAGCTCTTTGTCCCCTGAAACATAAATACCCACAGCTCAGTTTGCCATCTTCACTGTCGACCAAGAAATTGACTCACCTTGTTATAATCAGATTTAATGAGTTCACTTGATTTTTTTCATCGAATTATAGGCATTTTTACCTTTGTTTAATAATTAATTATTTGTATTTGTATACCCAAATCTAATTCAAAGAAAAAATCATAGAGAAAATAAAAATCCATTATTAAATTTTAAACCCGAATACCCAAATTAGCTTGATTTGGGTCCTTGTGAAGGGACCCACCACTGGAATGAAACCCACCGCTTATCTTAGTTTGGTTTCAAATTTTTAAACATTCCAATTTTAGTAAATGTATTGATCTGGATATTTTTAATTCTTGCTTAATCATGCTTTTATTTGTTAATTGTTCTGGTTATGGAAGCTTGAAGATTACTTTAAAGATTTATAAAAGATGGATTTGAGTTGGAGAGTAACAAGAAGAGAGAGAGAAGAGAGAGAGAGGAGAAATGAAAATGAAGGTTAGAAAGAGAAAAGGGATAGAGTATGTAAAGGTGGTTGCTTTAATGGCGGTAGAGGTAGCAGCGATATCGGCAAAGTTCTTAATTTGGAGCCATTTCTTGAGTTTTGAGTCTTAATCTTTTGAGTCTAAAGTTTTAGGTTAGAAAGTGAAAGCCAAGTCAGTATTCTGCTACAATTTAGAAGGAAAATTAGACGAAAGTACTTTAAAGTGACCGGTATATTAAGTTTGAATATTTTTAATTAACAAAATGAAATTAGAGCACTATAATATGAGTGAGTCATAAGTTGGAACACTACAAATGAAATTAACCAGATTTAATGGGAAATGGGTCGTAATTGATTATAAAGTATTTAGAGGAAAGTTTTAAAAAAAAAGTGTTATGTGATTTGATTTTTTTATAATTTAGAGTATGTGAATTTTTTTTATAAAATGGGATATGGTTTGAACTGTTAATAATATGGGATTCAGATTGCTAATGATATTAATTAACGTTAAGTTGGTGTTTATATGGCATAAATGTTACTGTTACTACATAAGCGCCACGTCAATTGACAAAACGACGTTAGAATTATGGATTCCAAATTATTAATAGTAGAAATCATAAATTTTATTTTGTAAAAATAAATTTACAAATCTCAAAAAACTACATATTACTTTTTAGATTTTTCTCAAATATTTAATTGTAAAGTATTTGAATAATTTAACATCTACACTACACTTAAATTATAAAGTAATTATAAAAAAAAATTATAAAGTATTTTATTCGCCTTCAAATTAAAGAAGAAAATTATAAAAGGATCACTAAAAATTTACCTTTAAATTAAAATAATACAAAAATAAATTAATTATAACTCTTTCAAATTTGTTATATTTTAATATAGTTGCATATTTTAATAAATTCACTTAAATAATCTTCCCTTTTAACTAGCATTAAATATATATGATTTGAACAAAATAATTCACAAGCAAATTGGTAAAAGAAAAAAAAACCTGGATAATAATGTTTGTCATGAAACACAATTCTTTTAAACTCACTAATTAAAAATAGTTCCTATATTTTTATCATATAAATCTTTAGTAAAACAAAAGGTTTTTCTAGTGATAATAATCATATGATTTCTTTTATTCAATTATCAAACATCTAACAAGAATTTTAGTAAGTTGTCATCTCATGGAGAGGTTAAGTACTAGAATTTGTCAACAAAAAATCCTAGATAAAATTCGATGCCAATTGAATCTTTGAGAGATTTCTCCAAATATTCATCACAAATTAACATATACAATACAAATAAGACAGTTTATTGGACTTGAAGTGTAGACACTGAATTTTGAAGTGTGAATAAGAAGAAGACGACATTGGTTGATATTATATTTTAAATTTTTAATTAGAAAAAAATATTTATGTTAGAAGTGCTAAATGGATTTTCACTTCGGATTATGGATAAATTGGAATATATTGTGTTGCCTCTCATAAAAAAAAAATTTAGGTAAATTTTACAAGTTTTAGGTTGGATTACACCTTTTTAAATTAATTTGTTAAAGGAAAACTTTAAAAATTATTTAAAAGATACATATATTTTTTCATTAATATATTTTAGATCAAATAGGTAATTAATTCATATTGGACTGAAATAGAAGATACACATAAAGAAAGTATTTGACCTACATGCCAAATAATCTTGGCTCTCTAGCTCATTAGTTATTCGAGTCCTTTGTTTTAGCCTTAAAGGACTTATGAGCTCCTTCGAATTCTAGACATACAAGCAGTTCGATGATGAAGCAGTTCGCATCCTAGCTCGACAACGAATAAGCTTGTCTCCCTCAAGTATCAATAACCTCTAAAAGTCAAGCCTTTCTTAAGGGGTCGAACTTCATAAGAGATACTCCAATTCGAACACAAGAAGTTTGATGGGCTTTCTCCTAATGAAGAACTCTAATAGAACCTTCATCATAGAGACTAAGATAGAGAGCACAAATGTAACACCCAAGGTTTTCATTGTATGCCATATGGTCATCTTAATGGATTTTAAGAGATTTGATGATTGTTTTTCCTTAATTGATTGATAATGAGTTGTTTGTGCCTAAAATTTTGCATAAAATGTTTTGTTTAAGTCTTTTATAAAATCTTAATAAGCTCATAGATTGAGTTAGTTTGAATTAAGAATGAACTTGAGAGGTAAATATTTAAAGTTGATGTTTTGAACTTGACAATGGGCATTATCCATGTGATAACGACCATGAATATGTTTACTATCCAAATTTTTTAAATTTGAACCTTTTGTAGTGAGCATTACTTTTTACTTTAATCCTCATAAAAAGACATGTAATAAATGTTACCCACATGGTAACGATAAATATTTTGCTTTATGTTCAAATTTTACTAACTTCTGAATTTACAGGTAACAAGCGTTACACCTTTGGTAACAGACATTACTCATTGTGGCTATAAATAGACAGTTAATTTCTTCTTTAGCCAACATTGAAACAAAATAATTATTTCTTCCTTATTCTTCAAACTTTCAACCCTAGTTAAGCAAGTCTTTTATCTATCATTCAAATACTAAAAATTGGTAAAGGTTGAGAATGAAAATAATCCAAGATACTTCCAATTCCTCCTACGAATTTCATCTCTCAAGGGATTTCTTGTGTGGGGGTTTCTAAGATAAGTCTTCAATCTTTCCTTTAAACTTAATTTAAGTTAAGCCTAGTGATAAAAGTTATTTATGAGTTTTAAATTAACACATATAATAGGAGCAACAAATTGATATAACATTACAAAACTCTAAATTTTATAATACAAAATGTATATGAAAATAGTTACATAAAGAAATACAATATCTTCGTTGTCAGATGATGAAAGGTACGAGTGATTCGACAAAGATCCAACTTCTTACACTCACCTGCAAGCTGAAAATGAATGATGAATATGGATGAGTGTTCGACTTAATAAGATAATATAAATCAATATTACATGCATGTTATTCATAGTTTATATGAAGTGTCGTATCACATATAATCATCCATAAAATATATAAATATCTATGATGGAGAATGTTTGTGGAATTCAACATTATGCATCAATTGAAAATGGAGAGTCGACCCCCTCCATAGCTCTCTTTTAAAATCCAACAATAAGGCCATGGTAGGCTATGCTCCAAACAGGTAACCCTATACTTTCTTATTTATGTTCAAGTCCCATAGTGAGATCAACTCAAATATGTAACCGTATACTCTTTTAATGTTTCAAGCAATGAATAGATGTAGGGTTAGATTGAAATATATCAACTAAAAAACTTGATGAAATTCAAACTGATTGGTTCTCATCAGAGCATCTATTAACTTACAGCTAGGAAGATACTTGAAACACCGAGACTAGATAACACAAGAAGAATATTAGGATAAGGATAACTCAAACTTTAACTTTAGAAGTTATACGAAAATGACTTTAAAGAATTTGTCAAAATTTTTGGCAAAACTTCTCCTGAAACTACGACATTAACCCATTGAAAAAAGGAACAAACACTTTTATATAACCTGTAGGGCTCTCAACAATTCATAATATCTCAATGACCCCTTATGGGTCTCTAATCATACTCAACTCAATTATAAAGCATCATTTAAATTCTTACCTTAAGAAAACCTTAATAAAATCTTCACGTACATGATAAACTCTTCTTATAGTAAAATTAACTTAACTTATAAACTATTTAAAATTAATAAATCACCTTTACATATAAATATCAAATCACATAAACGAATATTTCTTAATTTATAAAATTCTTTAAAATTGTCTACATTTCTTTCCAAATAAATCAATTTAATTAACTTAAAAGCCTAAAAATAATTACAATTAATTCATTTAATGCTTAGTTAACATATAGAACTCACTTAAAAAATTTATAGAAATTCATTATAATAACAATTTTACTAATGTAATTCCAAAATCATAATATTATCAATATACCTATAAATTTATAACGTAAAATGATTTGAAAACTCTAGCATTAATATAAAAACAGAGGTTTTGGCTTATCCACGTGGATTTCATTTGAACTAAAGTCAAAAAATACATATGAGGGTCGAAACAAAGTCACTATAGTTTGGGCTCCTACACTACTACCATCGGTGGTGGTTCTAAAGGTCGGCCTTTACCATTATGCTAGCGTTGCCACCAGAAACTCGGAATACCCTTCACTCTCCATAAATCACCTAAAAGTTTTAGTGGTCTAATTTTTTGGTATACCATTCTTGTGAGATTTTAAAGGATGTATATGGTATCAAACTAAAGCTGGGAAAATTGAATTCAATGAAACTAGAATCACTGGAATCCGAAGCCGAAATCGATCGAAAACACGCTTGGAAGGTTCGGTCGTCGGTGGTGCTTTGGACGGTGCATCCACTGCTGTTCACCATCCATTCTTGTTGCTTTGGTTTGTTAGAGGTCTCCAAGAGCTAGGCTACACATCGGTGGTGGCAGTGTGTGAGGCCTCGTCCGAGCATTGGTCCGATTCGCTAGGAATCGAAATACTCATTTGGGTTCGATCTCACGACTGAAGCGATTATCACCTTTATTTTTTGGAAATTATATCTTTAATTTCTTTTTAAAATGATTTTGGGAGTTGCACACTTAATTTATTCTTAATTGGGAAAAGAAAAGGTAAAAATCTATAATTTGACTCCAATTTTATTTATCCGAAAAAAAAATATACTAGTCTTTCTAGATCAAAGAGGATTCGGGGATTAGATTTTTGGTTTATTCTTTAAAATATTTGTTTAGCTAATTAATATAATAATAACTTTAATGAAAATAATTTCATAAATAAATAAAAAATAAAATGACAAGAATAAATGAATGGTTTTATTATTAAATAAAATAAATATAACCATTCATAAAAGAAAATGCATAAAATTAAAGTAATTAAAAGATAAAATTACAATAAAAACTAAGGATAGGGGATACTTTCTCTAGCCCTTATGAGATTCTAAGAAAGTCACACATTCCCCAAATAAGAAGGTGATTGGAGAAGAAAGTTGTTTATTTTAATTTGGATTTGCTATTTAGACCAAGTGTGCCTGCGTATCCTTTTAAATGAGAATAAAAACCCACACAGTTCTTCATTTTTGTAAAGGAGTTGGTTTGATTTTACACGTTTTCTTATTATTATTTTTTATCTTAGAAGAAGAAGAAGTAGATGAGAAAAAATTATAGTTAAAAGAAGAGTTAGGTGTTATATCTTATTTGACTATTTGGTTATCCAAGATGGTTGGAAAAGTATGCTTCATACGACCCATGAGTTCTGATGAATTGATTTCTATTTTACCCCCTGAAAATTGGACTTCAATCATAAACAAATAAAAAGGTTGAACCTTTTAAAAGGTTTCAGGAAGCATGATTTAATTTTGATTTTGCCACTGAAATTTGGGCTTTAAGGGTGATAGGTCGAACCTTTTGAGAGGTTTTGAACCTTTTGGAAGATGGAATTGATTTTGGGAGGTTTTATAAGTTTGCTGATGTAGCATGATTTATGAAAAGGACAAACGGAGTTATTCCTATTGCGTGAGATTGATTAGACTCTTCAGATGACACTCTGTAGGTTTGGACTTAATAGGACTGACACATGGGTCAATGACTTGAAGGAAAGATCATTCAAATTGAAGATAGACTCATTGATTTGATGTTTGAACATTTGACTGAAGAAATAATGATTTTGGATGACTTGCACTAGATGATAAGTTTGATCTACTAAACTGTTTTGACCAAACAATAATTTGAAGGATGATGGCTTTGAAAGTCATGCCTCAAATAAGGGACAAGGGCAATTTAAACATATAATCGCTTTAGCTAAGCAATATGATAACTGATAGAAAGGACAAGCCCCTAATATGAGATAATTTAAGAAAAAAGCCTTTCACATAAAGAATGATGACTCTGAATGATTGACTCAAGAAATGACTCTAAATGATTGACTCAAGAAATGACTTTGAAGAGAGATAGAGTTATTCAATTCTCTTTAAACTATTGACATGAAGAGAGATGAACTTTTATTATAATAGACTAGACCATGAACTACTTTTGAGTGAGATAGTACAAACAAGACCGACTTGTTTTAAACTCTTGATGATAAATTACCTTCCTTTCATTCTGAAAAAGACAAATGGATTTGAATGACTCCCATTAACTTAGAAATCCAATTTGAACTAACTTCTGACCGAGCTGCTCTTTCGAGTTTTCAACTCAATGGTCTCGCCCTAACTACTGCCTAAGTCACCCTTTCGGGTTTAATTTAGTGAACTTCTCCTTTCTCTCTCTCTCTCTCTCTCTCTCTCTCTCTCTCTCTTTAAAGCAAATGAACCCACATAAGAATGAAATATTGGTACACAAAGGAAAACCTTACTTCATTAGGATGGTACTCCTGCCAGACAAGACCTTCTTAAACACATATGGGACAAACCAACTATGAACTGAATCTCCAACTATCCTCTTGTTTGGATTTTAGATACTCTTGATTCTGATGAAAGGCATCCACTTTTATGCCTGTCGAATCCTAGTCAACTTTTGAATATTTTCTGCAAAATAGTCTTAATGGTCTTGCTTGTTACCCATTAGTTTGAGGCGATAAAGATAAGGCTAGTGATACTGAATCCTTCCCTTAAGCAAATTCACTACTTTTTTTTTAAACATGAAATCTATTATCTGTAATGACTTTAAGAGATCATTCAAACCCATAAAAAATGTTGGTGTGGAAGAAGTGTGCTTTCGTTTTATAATTCAACAACTAATAATGGTTCTATTTTTAATCACTTTGAGAAGTAGTCTAACATCGTCAAGGTAGGTCCATTCGAAGATTTTTCAATTATATCTATGCCCCAATTGCAAAGAGAAAATGAATGACAATCGGATGCAAAAGGGATTTATTGTTGCTTTTAGAACTTTGCGTGGATCTAATATCATTATAAACCCAATCAATGGTCAATTCATCACATATCTCAAACAGATGTTATCCTATATTCCATCATTATATGAAATTGATTCAAAAGTTCTTTTGTCTAGTATGGTTTCCCCTTTCATTATAAATGCTTTCATTTTCTCTATTCAATCGATAAGTCTGAGCTTGATTATAGCCGACATAGGGACAACCTAGGAGACCATTGCATAACCAACCATGCGGTCTATTAAGAGAGGGAAAAAAATAACCCTCAAGCAAACTTTGTTCAAACATGTGAACTTTTCCATCTCTCGTACAATGAATGGTATGTGATCGGTTTAATGTATTCATTTTATGACTTTTGCTTTTTAAGACAACTCTTATTTCATGTGCTTATGTTCTTGAATTTTTATGTGAAACAATCTACACACTCTTGGACTATTCCCTTCTTATCATAATTTGATGATGTAATGCCTTTGATTTTCCTTTATGCCAAGATTTTATTGATTCTTTTGCCCTTATCTTTTTCTTCTCTTTTTTTTATTTTCTTTTATTTTGACTTCACATTCACATTGGATTTTAAAACAAAACAATCAAAATGAAAACGAAAGACATGAAAATATAAGAATTCAAACTTTTATTATGATAAAGAATACTATCATCCATGGATATAATTACTAACTAGAAAAAAGGAAAAAGAAGAACATGACTCAACAGACTAGGACTGGGACTTGAATATTGGACTCTAATTTTGATTTGAATTTAATTTCAGACAAGTTAGACTAGTTGGGCTTGAACTTCTCCATAACATGCTAATCGACTTTGATTGGCTGGTGAAATAAGGTGACGTCTATTTCCACTTGCTTTTCTTTATTTTCATAATTGAGGGACTTGATAACAGTTCGAAAGTCGATGGGGATGTTGGATATTTTTCTAGGAGGAAGGATATCTCCACTATTAATAAGGTCTTGGATTTTGTGTCTCAAATTATTGTACATATCTATTTTGTGATCGGATCATTGATAGTACTCACAATATTCATTGGTATGATAACTTTTAGGTTGAAGATTAGGAGGTTCCTTTAGTTTTAAAGGTATCACCAAATTGGATTCGAAGGCCTTCTTATAAACCACACTCAAAGGCACGCCCAAGTCAGTGAATTACCTTCTTTCCAGTTTTAGGAGTTATCAGTTGAAAATGATAGTTACCTCAATAATCTTTTGTTTGGTGGAGGTAATAACAAAGAATTAAAGCTATTGTTTTTCTTTTACCTTTTCTCTACTGTGTAGCCTTATTCGAGCAAGTTGGTTTTATGCTTCAAAGACTTTCCAATGGATACATAGGTGAGGGTTTCCCTACCTTGAAAAGGATTTAAAGGCAAGGAAAGGTCAATGTTTGTTCTTGGTGGTATGGATTTTTCATGAATTTTTCCATTATTGGTCAGGTCAACAATAGAGGCTCAGGTGTTTGTAGCATTGATTGGAGTGATAATATTGGTTGGCTTAACACTAATGAAAGGTGAGGCATTGGTTTGATTGACAGGGGAATGAGGCTTGGTGTTGGTCAGGTTAACACTAGCAAAAAGGCAAGTAGTAAATGGAGGCATGATGTTGGTCAGGTTAACTTGAGGTGTAGTTGAAGAGTTTGGATCAACTGGTTTTGACTTGTTCTGATTCATGGATTTATTCATTTCATCCATTTGAGAATTCAAAGCTTTTGTCACATAAAATATTACGTTGTGGAAGCTGGTATGTTAAGCGATCAAAGCTTTATTAAAATTAGCTTACAGAACGGTTAACCCTTTGTTAAAGCTGGTCTGTTGAGCAGTCAAGGCTTTGTTAAAACGAATATGTTAAGCACTAAAGATAGAATTGAGGATGACTTGAAAATTCTCCTCTTACTTTTTGAGGAGGGTGATGAGAAGTGTTGTCATGGCATCCATGTCAGTTGGGTTGACCATTGGTACCTTGTAAACAAACTAAGAAAATTGTTAGTATATGGAAAATGAAACCTAATTTTGTTCTAGGTTTTAGGGAGTCTAACTATATTTTAAGCTGGTTGTTGGAAAAGGAAACCTAACTTTATTATAGGTTTGGATTGGTATGCAAATCTTGAGGGAAAAAGATTCCTTAAAGTATTTTGGGCCAAATGTATTTAGGCTTTGAGTTCTATTTTAAAGCTCAAAAGTTTTAGGCCAAAAGACTTTGGATGCCAGATGGTTTTGAGTTTTGGGACAGATAACGATGCCAAATGGTTTGGGTTTAAAGAGATTTTTTATGCCAAATGGTTTGGGCTTGAAGAGGTTACGGTACCAAATGGTCTGGGCTTGAAAAGGTCATGGTGTTAAATGATTTTTGGATTTGATGGTTTATGGCGATGAAAGGATACTTTGATTGATGGCCATTAAGTCCATTTAAATGAAAAGTGAAAGGTTTGAGATTTGGGCCACCTCTGATTTGGCTTTAGAGAGATAGTGGGGCCTATCTGTTTGGGCTTTAGGGCGAATATCATCTCTATTTAGAATTTGGGTAAAGACCATCTTTGTTTTAGGCTTATAGTTCAAGTCCATATATGTTTAAATTTTATGGTTCAAGTCAATATTTGTTTAGGGCTTATGGTTTAGGACTAAAGATTTCTAAGTCCTAAGGTAAAGGGTAAAAGTATTTAGGACTTAAGAATTCTAAGTCCTAAGGTAATGGTTGATAGGTCCCACATGATTAGAATAAATGTTTATGGTTTAAGTTGACTTTCATTGGTTTAAGGTACAACCTAGACTTATTAGGATGAAATGCATGGTTTATGCATTGAATGCATGGTTTGCATGGATAAAAAATAGTTCATGATTATGCAATCATTCAAAGGTTTTCTTCATTAGGGTATATACAACATAAGGTCCAAGTTTTAGGTTCATTACATGAAAAGATAAAGGTGGCTTTGATAGGGTACCTGTCATATTAGGGGAAGGATATACCTAACCATATGTGAATTAAGGAGTCTCATGTAAGTCCAACAGTACGTACTGCTCATTACACCTTTAAAAGGATCAAAGGATTCGTCGTGGGGTGGATGCTTTCACTATTGGCAAGTAGATCCAAGGAGGGTTACCCACTTAATGCTATAATCGCTATCCATTGTTTTCCTTGAAACGAAGTTTGGAGGTAAGAAACCTATGCAAGTGATGCATGAAAAGTTAAACTTATATTAAAAAGTTAAATATTTAAGATAAATCAATTAGTAATCCTCTTATTACTTTTTTTTTTTTAAAAAAAGGTGGTCCTTAGTGAAGTCACCAACTGTGAGGTTTCGCCCGAGTATCGGTTTGATTTGCTAGAAATCAAATTGCTCATTTGATTTCGATTTCACGACTGAAGCAGCTACTATCTTTATTTTTTGGAAATTATTTCTTTAATTTCTTTTGAAAATGATTTTGGGAGTCGCCACCTTAATTTATTTTTAATTAAAAAAATATAAAATAAAAACCCATAATTTGACTCCAATTTTATTTATCCCAAAAAAAAAAATACATTAGTATTTTGAGACCAAAGAGAATTCAAGAACTAAGTTTTTAGTTTATTTTTTAAAATATTTGTTTGGCTAATTAATATAAGAATAATTTTAATATAAATAATTTCATGAATAAATATAAAATAAAATGACAAGAATAAATAAATGATTTTATTATTAAATAAAATAAATACAACCATAAATAAACAGAGTTGTTTTAGTGCTTTCATTGCATATTGCTTTCGTTGCCTAATAAATATTACCTACATATTCCATGGTGAAAGTATCCTACATAAATGGATCAGTTGATAGGAACTTAGGAAGGTTATTTGGATATTATCTATAGTTAAACTTGATTAAATAGTAATTGAATTTGTGATGCTAGCACTTGTGTTGTCATGCCAAGCCCCCAGTCCTTCAACTTCCAAAATTTTTTTGTATAGGCCAGGTTCATGTGAATCTCTCTCCCATAAAATAAATCATACCATATATGAGAATATTCTCATATGATAGGAGACATTTTATATTGTGTAATTAGTGGTAAATCCAATATTTTAGTTGAGGAAAAGTAAAATTTGCAGTATCAATTTTTTTATAAGATTATATATAAATATAAAAGTCTAATTATAAAAATTCTTAGAATTTAGGGAGAAATATGAAAAAAATACAAATTTTGGAAATAAATATAAAAAATAAAAATTATAGGTGTAAAATTTTAAAAAAAAATTATGGAGTTAAGGGATCACCTACAAAAATTCTTAGAGTTAGAGGGTTAAAAATAAAAAGTAAAAGGGCAACTATGAAAAAAATAATAAGTTAGAGGCACAAATAAAAAAAATTAAAAATCATTGTGGTAAATTGAAAAAAGGACTAAGAGGCCACAACCTTGTGATGGCCATGGGATGATATTACTTCCAAGTGAAATAAGTCCATATTAAAATTACATTTTAGCCCCATACCGTGGGAAGTCTAAACACATCAATTTAAGTAGAAATTAGAAAACCAACCCATCAAATTTTTTCAATTGGAAATCCTATTTCAACTAGCTTTTTTTAATTATATATTATTATTTTTTGAAAACGGAACCGTATCTATTATAAACCGGAAAATGTAATAACCGAACCGTTAAAAGCACGGACCGTGGGCCGCAAGTTATTGTTAAGGTCCCGTAGAGCGGGGACCGGACACGAACCAAGGCCCGACATAGTTTTTATTGGTAGAAGATGACCCGTCTTTTTCTTGCCTTTTTCTTGCATTTATAGGCAATATATATATATATATATATATATATATATATATATATATCCTCTAAATTCCTTTTGTCAAGATAACATGTTTACATTTATTATGTTATTTCATATTAAAATCAAAATGAATTTATTTATAATTTATACTTTCATATTTGGTATGAAAAAAATAATTTATACTTATATATATATATTATATTATTTTTATATGATTTATCAATCTTGAAAATTTTTACCAAAATAAATAAAATTTACAAATAAATTCGAAATTAATAACCCTATAAGTTAGTAAGACTATAAATTTAAAATGAATTTCAAAATTAATATTTTTATATATCAAATATGAATTTAGATATAAAACATATATAGTTTTAATTATTTGATTAAATGCTCAGTCGAATGAGCAGTTGAGAGCTAATATTTAGCATTTGAACTGTTTAATAAATTTAACTTTTTTAATAATAGACTTGCAAAATTATAACTTAGAAGTTAAAAGCTGAAATGTCTAGGTTTAGTATTTAACTATCTAATCATTAGCCACCAATAATTGATATCATTAAATTAAATAGAACATAAATGAATTTAGGTTTTGAAAAATTATCAATAGT